>JAQGBX010006009.1:0-12986 GCA_034698745.1 Megaphyllum sjaelandicum
AGCAGACGAAAACGCGTCACGTGTTAAAAAATTGCTAGTTGCTCGACTTTGATGTACCGCCACTCCACGGTTCCGAGATACGAGCAATAAATGGCCAAAAAACCAAAATTATTGCCCAAAATGGCCGCTTGAGCAAATTGCCGATTGCTCTTGGTGTGGACGGGGCTTAAAGGTTTGCTCGAATTTCACAAAAGAAAATCTCACTTGAAAAAACCACCTACGGGATTTATTAATATAAGAAATACTAGCTGTAAAATCCGGGTTGTCGATACCTTGTGGCGCGTTTAATTTCACTTTGTAAATAAGCCTAATGAACGAATGTGTTCCACTTTTAAGGTCGGGGTGGAATATGACGTTCTATTGTTAAGTCAATCTTTTCATAAAAGCGTGAAAGTAGCCATATTTGAAAAGTGGTTTACATTTTAAAAAGTACATGCAGACTGAAAAACCGATCAAAAACGCTTACCGTAAATTGTGCAACCTATCATCAAGCGGCCATATTGGGAAATGGGAACATGACCGCAGCGCCCCCATAATACCATTTCAGCAATTTGTCGTAAAGACGCTCCATGAAAAAACCTTTTTACAGTTGCTACACCCAATACATACATACAGTATATCTTTCTTTATATATATATTGGCAAGCCCCAAATAACGAAACGTCCTTTATATGTATACTCCCCCCTATACATGTGTATACACTCCCTTTCATGACTTTACCCTCATTCTATGAGGGACATTTTAAATTGGCAATTCGCTAGAGTTAGTGTAGATATTTGAGAATTGTTAAGATGATTTGGCTTTGCTTGTAAGGGTTTAAATTTCAAGATACAATACACAATACCACAAAAAAGACGAGGGTCAAAGCTATTTTCTTTCATTTTTATTTGTATCTCGCTCGGCAGAGCTACAGAGTGCCGCATTTTATTAAATTGTGGATAAGAAACTTTGGTGAAATATGCCCAAAAATCAGTACTCTCTATGGGAACAAATCTTATGAAGAAAATAAAAAGGTTCTATTCAACTGTCCCTGACCAACCTTTTCAAGAAATTTGGGATTTTATTATTCTACATCAAGAGTTCGGTGGATTTACAGCAAAGATTATGTCAAAGTTTATTGATAAACTGGTCGCATTTGGACAACTCGCTAATCTTAAGAAAGTTTTTAAAAAAATTCAGTATCAGCTAATAACCAACGACATATTTAATTTCTGAACTGTTTTTGAAATAACTACTGTACATCACATTATGAACGTAAATTGTGGGTCATGCAGCTACTGTGTATGGTGGAAATCATATCCTGGAAACTTGTCATTTAGAAAATGTAAATGTTAATAAAATTATCAAAACATTTCGACAATAGCTATATTCAGAGTTCATTTACTTCCATCCATTTACTTCCTAAATGGAAGTATTCTAAAAATTAAATATGCACTGTATACTGTGAAAAAATTACTATGTGCTCATCATTAAATATATGGAATGTACATGCAGCTATCCAAATGGTTTTTTCTTGGGTTTAAATCCTACATATATTTTTTTTCGCAACTTGAAACAGTTTATCAACCAGTTGAATATGTATTGGCCACCACTGTAGCCTATATTATGTCCCGTTCTATCTTTTTGCAACATCTTTTATTTCATTAATGGTTCCTAAGTGTATACTGTATATAGCGCGATATTTTTCTGCGATGCATTTGCAGAAGTCATAAAAGTAAATACTGAAGTAAATTTCTGAAACGCACACGTCTCAGCAAATGCAAAAAAAAACCATTCACATATTTAGGTACGATGTTAAATTTGGACGTTTTATGAAACCCCGTAGACGCGTAATCCATACCACTTTCGCGCAATTTGATGGTCGGTGGCCAAATCCCCGAGCAAAATCTAAAAACCGGCAGATTTTAGAAAACCCAATAGACTAGTATGAAACAACGCATATTAAAATGTTGGGAAGGAAAAAAACAAACAAGTCTACAGGGAATTCAATATTTCGGCTTGAAATCACCAAGAATAATGCAATTATGGGAAGCACGTAATTCGAGATTTAGTCTCCTCTGCAGTTTCACATTTTTAGACATCGGAAGATAAAATGGCTGCAGAACACGTCTACATCAAGAACAGATGCGATTGTTAGAATAACAAAATAAGGGCAAATCGTTTCGGATGCTCATGGGAAAAAATAAGGCTCGTGTCTTTTTCTTTGAATGTTTTTTCTTTATTCGCGAAGAAACCTGCCCTTCAACTGATTTTGAAAATAAACCTCGCCATTCGTTACCTTTCGCACAAAAAATTGCCATGGAAATGGGGCCAACAATATCAGGATTACAATCTCAAATTTTGGCAAGGTAAGTTATACGGGCCAAATTTCACGCGAGCGTATCTTATGACTCCCCTGCGAGATACAGACCTACATTTCAATCACACAGCCATCGCGGATGTGGAAAAAATCAATTCGCGATGATATTTGAATAAGACATCATCCGGGCCATGACAATATGCGTTATTTAAGATCCGTCCTGCTGAGATTTGGGATTTGGCTCGCGATTGTGATGGAGAAATCAGTTTATTGCACCCATGGTTACTTGAGAAATATCAACGCCAGAACCTTTGGCGTTGCTCTCTCAATCTTCGTGGCTTTTTTGTATAGGCTTAAATGGCGAAAGATGTACAAGTTAAACAAAAGTTACGGGGGAAATTGAAAAATAAGAGAATTCGTTCTCCGAGGAAGCAAGATTGGAGCTAAATCAGAAGCTTGTTTCATACGAATAAGCACAATTACATGAAAGATAATGCTGAGATCTTTCGAGTAAATGCTCGAATATAATAGCAAATGTTTTACGGATGAACAATGGTGTCAAAAACATGCTTCACAAAAAGTATGATTTTCGGAATCGAATTTAGCAACACATTTGAGTAACAATGGTACCTACAGTATAAGCTTCAGACACATGCTTCAAACAAAACATTTCTTAATTTTACCCAAGCATTTCCATGGTAAGTAAATGCATGTACAAGTGATACGTTCTAAAATGCATGATATAATTTGCATTTTTGCATACAACTGTATGTAGTACCATGTAGTACTGCATGTAATACCAGTCTCGGTACGCACGGCACGCATCGGAAAAAAATGTTCGTCTCATTAAAAGCATGGAATGTCACGTGATAATGGCATGATGACGAATTCTGCATAAGTTCCATTTTAGGAGATTAATCCCAACCGAATTTGATTGCGCAGTTTGTTCTCTAAACAATAAAATTCATCAGTTTAGGAATAATTTTAATCATGCTTTTTCCCCCAGAAATTCCATTTTCAACTTCCCTGACTTTCCCAGGTTTAAAAAAAATTGATACTGGAAAATACATCTTTTTTTTAATTTACTAACGAGATGGGAAAATTTAGTATTCTGAAAATGTTGAAAATTCGTGCTTGGAAAAAGTGGGAAATTTTGTAATTTTGTCCTCGGAAAATGTGTAAAATTTTTACTCTAAAAATCTAGAGAATTTTGAAAATTTGTACACGGAAAACGTGGACAATTTTGCTAATTTGTACTCGGAAAACGTGGACAATTTTGCTAATTTGTACTCGGAAAACGTGGACAATTTTGCTAATTTGTACTCGGAAAACGTAGAAAATTTTGCAAAATTGTACCAAGAAAACGTGGAAAATTTTGCAAATTTCTACTCGGAAAATAGACCCTGAGCTAACCTTATAGAACTATTAATTTTGGATCATTGTATTTCCCTGACTTTTTCTAAATCAACCATTCTTCCTTGACTTTTCCAGGTCATTTTCAAGTTGCCTGTCTTTTCCAGGTTTTCTGGTTTGGTTCTGGTCTGGTTTTCAGGTCTGGGGGAACCCTGCGTTATAAATCTCGTCACGTCACTCACGTGTGTAAAATCGACACGCTAAATGAACTTAGATAATTCACTCAAAGTTATCGCACATTTTAAATCAATTGAAGCATTTCTTTTGAACAAGACCCGACTGCTAAAAGTGCAATTCGTAAAGCTTCTATCTGAGTTCGCTTATTATATACGACTGCAAAAATCTCAATTTTTGAACACAAAATGCATAATGCAGTTAAAAATCTGTTTTTGACCAATAAAATCCGTCATACCTCAATAAACGTCAATAATTGCTAAAACTAATTTAATCAAACACCAAACACTGAAAAGAAAATACAAATAAGGAGAAGTCGATTAGGAATTGAAAAGCTGCGTTTAGCGAAACGCACATCCAAATTAATTCATTAATTTATCAATGATGTTTTGCGACCTTGTTTTAAACATCACCGACATCAACTGAAAAGTTACAGTACTGCACATTTATAATGTATTTTGTCAGCACGCTTATTTAATCATATTAGGCTTAAATAATCAATTTGTCGAGCATCCTTGATCCCTGGTTAAGTGGAAAATCTTTTTTACAAGTGTTTGTTTCCAATGAAACGCATTCTCTCGGTTTTCCTTATAGGAATATAAATGCAGCATCCACGTGATCAGGAAAACCAAATAAAATGACACCATCCAATTAAAAACCACTCGCTTTTTTGGCATCGACGGAGGCAGTTTTCAATCACATCACAGTCGTCTCAAGAGTCAACAACACAATAACCAAAATGGACAATTTAACTTTAATAATGGACCCTAATGGGAAATTTCATTTGGTTTGTAAAATACTATTTTTATTTATGACCCTCTTATTGCAATTAAAAAAAATTGTATGAATAGCGATCGCCTTTTTTCAGAATGTGCAGTAAGGGTTTATTTAATATTTATTTCGTTTCTGAGTTATTTTTAACTATACTATCCATACATTTTTAAAGGAAAATCATCCAGTACCAGAACCAGGCCCTGATGGTAGGAGTTTTGCATTTTTTATCCTAATAAAAAAATGAACTTGTGATAATCGATATATTTTTTTTTTAATTGCAGAGGCATTAATTGCGATTCACTCTGTGGGAATTTGTGGCACTGACCTCCACTTTTACCACGATGGCCATCTCGGAGGTGAGATTCTTACAACACAATAATTGGAAACGGGAATAAAAATATATGCATAGGAAAAAAGATATAGCAAAATATTTTTAATAATAGGTAAAGAAAATTTTGTTTGTGTATTTCGTAGATCTGAAGTTGGACAAGCCTCACATTCCTGGTCATGAATCAGGAGGATCAGTGGTTAAAGTTGGTAAAAATGTGACAAATGTGAAACCAGGTGCGTGCCACTTATTATGCAAAATTGTGATTTTCGAGGAAAAGTTTCTGGTTGAAAACTTTTCAGTTTAATAAATTAAAATTTGGTTTAATTTATAGGTGACCGTGTTTGCCTAGAACCCGCCATTCCTTGCTGGGAATGCTTTCCTTGCAAAGATGGCCGCTATAACCACTGCCTTAAGGTCAAATGTCAGTCCATTCCTCCAGATCAGGGGCACTTGAGGAAATACTTCGTTCATCCTGCTGATCTATGTTACAAGTCTGTGTATTTCCAACCTCTTGGACCTTATAATTAGCCTAAAAGAATGCCTAGTTTACAGTCGCCAAATTTGATTCTACGTTTAGATTGCCAGATAATGTGACTTATCAAGAAGGGGCGCTCATCGAGCCTCTTTCCTGCGCAATATGGGCATGCAAAAGAGCCGATGTCGGTATGGGAAAGAAGATATTCATCTGTGGAGCAGGTGATATATGAGTCATTTTTACGGAATAGTTTAGATTTTTTGTGTTGTCACAATAATGCTAAACTTCTGACATGCATTAAGGTTCCATTGGACTTCTGTGCCTGCTGACCGCCAAAGCCATTGGTGCATCTACCATCTGCATGGCAGGTAAACTTACAAACACATTGCATTGAAGAAATTTTATGCCCAAGATATTCTCCATTAACTTGTATAATCTTTGTGTACACTTCTGTTGCTGGCAGTTGAAAGCCACTGCGTTAAAAATAACTACATGTACTGTAATGACATTTAAAGAACGGTTCCTGTAGTCCTTTGGACTTTTGCAAATACATGTAGCATGAATCATGGCCAGTATTCGTTTGCATCAATAATTTGCAGATGTTCGAACGAGCCGTTTGGAAGCAGCCAAGAAATTGGGTGCGGATCAGGTGCTTCTGGTGGACACGAAAGACAGCCAAGTTGTAGCTGATAAGGTGGTTCAATTGATGGGAGGACCCCCGGACATCACCCTGGATTGCAGTGGCACAGAAAGTGCTGTTCAAACAGGAATTTTTGTAAGACAGTCTCATATTATACATTACTGTAATATTGCTATCGCATTCGTGTACAAATTAAGAGATTCTAAAGTGATGAATTTTTACGTTCTTCAGGCCACCCGTTATGGAGGTGTTGTAGAAATTGTTGGATTGCCGCCTGCCAATGCCAACATTCCTCTATTAACCATCGTTTTGAAAGAACTGGATATTCGATCGTCTCTTCGTTTTGTTCACTGGTAATTAAGCGATAGATTTCATAAGTTACATAAACACGATTAAACGAAGTTGATGATAACGCAGATATTTTCTCGTTTACAAGCTTCAATATTGCCATCGATCTTGTTTCTTCCGGAAAAATTAATGTCAAGCCACTCGCAACACATCGTTTCAAGTTGTCAGAGGCAGCCAAGGCCTTTGAAACTGCGCAAACTGGAGCAGATGGCTGCATTAAGGTCATGATTGGACCCGGAGATTAATTACGTGGATGTCGTAATTTAAATACACAAATGACAATATCATTTACTGCAATAAAAAAGTTGTTTCTCTTCAATTTGTTACGCTTTCTTTATTTTTTACCAGTGCTTAACTGATGCGACGTTATTTAATTAAATTATTATCATAGTTACCCGGAAATTGACCATGAATAGGAACAGATGAATGAATATGTACATTAACCACTTAGAAATTATCAATGCCACGATGTCGGAAGGGAGAATAATTACAATAAATGTTATTCTGAGAGAATGACACAAAAATGTCCATATTCGGCAAGTACACCAAATGTGCAAAATCTGCTGTTAGGTACAGAACTACAATAATATGGGAAACGTCTGAAAAGTGCTGTCAATTAATTTAACGTTTTTGAATACACAAATTTTGCTTATAATCAGATTTTATTTATCGTTTTCTTCATTAAAATAATCGAAATTAAACATCCAGCGTTCCATATTTTTTGTGTGGAAAATATCCGAATTTTTAGGAAAAGTGCGAAATTTTGGGAAAACTCATAATTGCTTATAATCACATTTAAAAATATGAGGAAATTATAAAGTAAAATTATCGAAGAAAAACAACGTTCTATATACAGTATATACAGTATACAGTAGATTATTTTTTTTGAAAAATATCCGAAGTTTTTGGAAAAAGTGTGAAATTTAGGGAAAACATCTAAGGAACTAATTTTTGTAACTTATAATAAAATAGAACTATTGTTCGACTAAGTTTATCTCAATGATAAAAAACGTCATATAAGTGCTTTTAAATTTTTTAATGAGCCATAATATTAGGCGTCAGTGAAATTTACAGTAAATACAATAAATAATTTTTTAAAAAATACGATTAAAAAAGTCGGAGATTAAAAATTTGACCAGTAGATTTTGAAATACAGTATAATTTTACACTCACGCAAAAATTAATTTTTAATCGGAAATCTTACGGAAAGCCATTTTAAAATCGAATAGTTAAAAAATGAAAACAAAAATTATGAGCAAAACAATATTTAGTTCAAAATCGCCAGCCCTGAGCTAAAGAATTTTTTCAATATATTTGATCTTAACGTTTTGCTCGCTTTTTAGTCACTAATAAATAACTGACGAACAAATTAAAGAAAAATTAGGAATTCAAAAAATGCACTTGGCAATACACAAACCCAAATTTGCAGTTCAACAATGTTGTGCAATTGTCAGCATGTTTATTTATTCATATCAGTCTTGAATGTTTTTTTTTTAAATATCCTTGACATCAGTTTAATTTTGAAGTCTATTACAAGCCTTGATTTTTAATGAAACAAATTCGATCGTTTTTCCTTATCGTGTTATGTATGAATATAGCTATAGCTTCCACGTGATCAGGAAAATCCTAATAAAAAGGATACGATCCAGTTTAAATTCACTTATTCGTTGGTCATCGAACGAGGCAGTTTTCAATTAAATCACAGTCGTATCGTTAACCAAAAATGGCCAATTTAACTTTATTGATGGATCCTAAAGGGAAATTTCACTTGGTTTGTACAAATAAAAAGAATATGTATGAACCTCTTACTGCAATATAAACAGAATTTGGTTTGTATTGCAGTTTCCTTATTCAGAATATGCAGTATGGGGTTATTTAATATTTTTTGATTTGTGATAAATTATTTATAAATACAATATTTATATTTTTTAAAGGAAAATCAACCAATACCAGAACCAGGACCTGACGGTAAGAATGATGCATTTTTGGCACTGACTGCATTGATAGAAAATTAACGTAGATAATCGATTTTTTTGTAAATTTCAGATGCATTAATTGCGATTCACTCTGTGGGAATTTGTGGCACTGACATTCACTTTTACCACGATGGTCATCTCGGAGGTGAGATTATATATAAAAGTGTAGTATTAGATAGTCATAAACTGAAATAATAAAATAAATGTACATATATGCATCATAGAAAATAAATCTAGCAAAATATTTAAAATACTGGGTACAACCAATCTGAACACTGCCGATTTTAATTACTTTAATAATCAAAATCGTTTTGCCGGTGGCAAGCTGGTCGAATGCACATACCGTAGAAAAATATACATTTTAATTTCGTAGATCTGGTGTTGGACAGGCCTCATATTCTTGGTCATGAAACTGGAGGATCAGTGGTTAAAGTTGGCAAAAATGTGACAAATGTGAAAGCAGGTTAGCACGCGTGCATCTCATTTTGAAAATTGGGATTGATCAGGGAAAAGTTTCCGGTTAAATATTTTTCAGTTTTAAATTAAAATTTGGTTTAACCTCTATACATAGGTGATCGTGTTTGCCTCGAACCCGCTATTCCTTGCTGGGAATGCTTTCCTTGCAAAGATGGCCGGTATAACCACTGCCTTGAGGTCAAAGTTCAGTCCATTTATCCCGATCATGGACACTTAAGAAGATTCTTCGTTCATCCGGCTAATCTATGTCACAAGTCGGTGTCTTTCCTGCTGCGGAAATTTTGCTTCAAGAATGCCTGATTTTCATACAGAATATTTGATATATTAATAGATTGCCCGATAATTTGACTTATGAAGAAGGGGCACTCATCGAACCTCTTGCCTGTGCTATGTGGGCATGCAAGAGAGCAGATGTCGGTATGGGAAAGAAGATTTTCATCTGTGGTGCAGGTGATATAATTTTGCCAAACACGCTCGTTCCTTTTTATGGACATTGTATAATATTGCTTACAAGTCCTGCATTTAGGTTCCATTGGACTTTTGTGCCTGCTGACAGCCAAAGCCATTGGTGCATCCACAATCTGCATGGCAGGTAAACTACATAAATGCGCAGATTTTTAATTGTAATTATACAATGTAATAATCTACAGCGCATATTTAATACTCGTTACATAAAGCAAACTAATGATTATATTTCCATCCTTCTATTTTTAAATGTAATTGACAATTTCAAATCTGACTAAATAAGGAAAATATAATGTTATTAGCAATTAAAAGCTTACACTGTATCGTATTCGTAAAAAGAATAACTATAATGTCCAGTAAAGACTGGCTGTTGCCGTCCTTTGACAAACAACATAGAACTTGTCGGTTTTTTTGACAACCAGTATTAGTTTGCAACAACTTTTTTTAAACAAATATCAATAATTTGCAGATGTCAGAACGAGCCGTTTGGAAGCAGCCAAGAAATTGGGTGCGGATCAGGTGCTTCTGGTGGACACGAAAGACAGCCAAGCTGTCGCTGACAAGGTGGTGCAATTGATGGGAGGACCCCCGGACATCACTCTGGATTGCAGCGGTACAGTAAGCGCTGTTGAAACAGGAATCTATGTAAGACCGAATAGTATACTTTATAATAATCCAATCGCATCCGTGAACATTTGAAAGTAACCATCCTAAAGTGATGAATTTTTAACGCTTAAGGCCACCCGTTATGGAGGTGTTGTGGAAATTGTTGGATTGCCCCCTTCCAATGGCAATATTCCTTTATTAACCATCGTTTTGAAAGAGCTGGACATTCGATCGTCTCTTCGTTTTGTTCATTGGTAGGCCTAATTAAGCGCAACTGATATATTTCTTGACTTAAACAGGCAGAATTACAAATATAGATAACTCGAATTATTTTATTTTTTCGTTTATTAGCTTCCCAACTGCAATCGATCTCGTATCTTCAGGAAAAATTAATGTCAAGCCACTCGCAACTCATCGTTTTAAGCTATCAGAAGCAGCCAAGGCCTTTGAAACTGCACACACCGGATCAGATGGCTGCATTAAGGTTATGATTGGGCCCGGAGATTAAAGACGTATATAAGTCGCAATTAACACACGCAAATGACTGTGTGATAAACTGCAATAAAGTATTGCTCATTAATTGAATTTACATTTTCTACATGGGTTTTTTTTTGGCTTTCATGGGACTCGTTATTAGATCGGATGGGAGAACCATTTTGTCTAAAATGACACAAAACTGTTCATATTCGGTAACTATGCATTATAATGCTCAAAACCAAATAGGATGCTTACGGTGTACATAAATATACATGTATCGATAATAACTCATCATAATTATGGCCGATATTTCCTAACAGTTAGCGATATAGCTAAATTCATGTAATACTTTATGGGAAACACCTGACATTTTTTTTCTTAATTACTTTTACATAATTGTCGAGACATAGCTTATTTCAATATATCAGTCAAAAACATCAATGTCAATGAAAAGGCTCTGGTATCGTTAAGCTGGTCATACACGGGGAAAGTTATATCTGGAATTTAAATTGGCAATTTTAGGCGTGTCCAAAAAGTCAAGCATTTTACTAACCATGGCTTTTAAAAAAGAAAAATTTCAAAACGAAAGTAATTAACTTCATTTATATTTTTATGATTGACAAATTAAAACATTTCATTTCTCGTAATTCACATTCTAAAAAACAACTTTTTGAACATGCAGTGTTTCCAGATATAACTTTCCTCGTGTATGGCCAGCTTTAGGCCTATACATGTAGGTGTTGGCCACAGCAACAACTTATTTTAACAGCAATATAATTTGCTTAAATTCACGTTATGATCGTACTTCAGTAATTAAAATTGCAATCATCAGTATGCCACATCGCCAATTGGATAGTTCTTTAATTTGTATCATCGCAGTAATAAAAATCGTAAGATCTCAAGTGTCATAAATAAAATTGGGAATGGAAAGTAATTAATACAGCTCTTGATTTTGATGTAAACATGATATTCTAAAATATATTTTTCAGAAACATCATATTAATTGCAAAGAGACAACCTATGGTCAAGGTTGTGAACGTTTTTATATATTTGAAGTATAAAAACTTCAAAAATGAAGTGCCAGAATTGGCTAGATAACTATATGGCTATATACTTGAAGAAAGCATATGTCTAGACAATGACATACAGCATAAGAAATTAACTGCATCACGTGAACGGCCTGGGGACGGTATTAATCACTAAATCGGGCAATTAAAGAAACACAAGCTTTATAAGTGTAAAGTTTAATTTGACAATTTTTCCTCTTCAAACCAATTTATTTGTTAGTGAATCCTGATTTTATCATAGAGAAGTATGTTTATTCCCAATATATTTATAATTCAATTCAATCATACATTAAAATGGAATTATAATACGTCAAACTTTCTGTTCGTTATGATCTTTGAATAATTTCAAAATTTATGAAGAAAGTGCGGCTGAGCCAATTAAGTGGCAAACAAAACTAAAGACAACCAATTATATGCCTACATGTAGAAAGATATATCTAGCTAGGAGATGAAAACGCAACATTAGGTATTTAAGACATAAATAATTCAATGTCATAACTAAACCGCCCAAAGTGTGATCAAAAATTATTATCTTTAGAGGAAACCGGGATCTGATGATTAACATGCACCAAAGACGACTGAACTATCCAAAAACTTTTAAGGTGAACTGGCACTAATTCATCATGTATATAAAAGCCCCTCTGGTTCTCCCCTGTTTGTTAATGCATGCTAATTCCATTTACCCCACAAATGTCAAGGCAAGTCGTTTACAACTCGCCAAGATGGAAGTTGACAGTGTAATTCTTTGATGGACATTAAACATTTCCAGGTATCAGCTGAAAAAAGCAGTTGAACTTTTGGGAGTACAACCTGATATCCTTTTGCATAGAAGTGATGATTAGCTGTATAAACATATGTATTGATAACTTTTAAGTCTTGCGCAACATGATCAGAAAATAAGCATTACTGAAATCCATCATTTAAGTTCCATTTTTATCCCTTTCCTGAAATGGTTCAATTGTTTTAGTGCTATGCGCCGATATAAGCCTGTAATTGCAATAAACCAGAATGTTTTAATTTCTAGTTTTTTTTATAGGCAACTAGGGATGGTGGATGATTTACTCGCGTGTGCTTTTATCATTTGTTAAATTAAAATTTGTCAACGTTCGATTTCATTTCCTGTCACGTCTTTATCAGCACTTTATTCTTGATTTGCAATAAAACGAAGGTTGTCATAATGCTACAGCTACAAAAACTTGTTGTAATTGATTTTTCAGCATTCTCATGGTAATCGAAGAAGTATACCTTGAGGTCAAGTCGACGCCAAACTCGATCCCTTTGAAAGTTTTAAAAAACAAGCCCAGTGTAGCCGGGGCTCTGAAAATTGTGTAGTTTTCAAAAAAATGTTAACAGACGTGCTTAATCTTCGGTTACAATGCAAACGTTTCTGATGAATAAATCGATGCGAGTGAATAAATTAACGAACTAAACTTTATTCCATGAACAAAGACAAATGGCGACGTG
>JAQGBX010006010.1:0-12986 GCA_034698745.1 Megaphyllum sjaelandicum
AGGGCAAATTTTCAAAAATTGTAATTTCAGAGGGCAAATTTTCAAAAATTGTAATTTCAGAGGGCAAATTTTCAAAAATTGTAATTTCAGAGGGCAAATTTTCAAAATTGAAAATTGTCATTGGTAAATTTTGCATAATATTGTATGTTATTCCGTGTCGATTTGCAAAATTGTGCGTTACATCGGCCTATGTCAGTTTGACATTGCCTTTGGTCAGGGAAATTTGTTCCAAAAATTGGCAATGTTTTTCAGCGTTATTTACTTAACTCCGCTACGAGATTTGCATCTAAAAATGTCCCATTATCTTGAAATTGGCCTAGACGAAAGAAGCGGTCATTTCGCTGACCGCAGCACTTGGGGTTTGCCAACAAACGAAAATAAAATTGAATTTGGATCGACCAATGAGTCGAGTGCGCCTAATGCATTTTAAAATGGCGGACAAAGCGAAAGCATTTTCGAAACGTTGCTTTTATAATAGGCCTCTTGATTGGATGCATTTGCTGATGGTAATTCAATTTCAGAACTAATTAGAAGGCTACTGCTCCCCTACACCCGCATCTACGGGCTCATTCGTTAATTGAAAATCTAAGTAAACTTAACTCAACTTTGTAAACGAAGATCGTTGGAAAGTTTGTTAAAATTAATAATTTTGTTGTGGAAATAGACCAGGAATTTCTGTTTTGAAATTTTTCGAAGTTTTGTCTCTAATAACTAGCGAATAAATTGGAGTGATCGGTATTTATTTAATAAAATTTACAACAAATGAGAAAGTGTGGTGTAAATGATGTATAGGAGTTTGATTCAGGCTATACTTAGTATAAGTAGGCCTACTGTAAACGCTGCTTGTCAATGTACGCGTACTTTTACTGTACAGTGTACATATTATAGTCGAACCTCGTTAAGACGAACTCGAAGGGATGTTAATCTCAGAAAAAAATAGCAAGCACAAAGTTGCAAAATTTTCCATAATTTCAGAGTATACATTCGCAAAAATTCTCGACACTTTCCGAGGACAAAGTTGAAAAAATTGCAAATAGTTTCCTAGGACAAATTTGCAAAAGTGTGACTGTTTTCCGAGGACAAACTTTCAGAACTCTCCAGGTTTTCCGAGGACAAAATTGAAAAATTTCCCTCGTTTTCCGACATCTTACGCAATTATCCAAATCCAAATTGTCAGATATGTTCTGTTCAAAAACTTTTCCTGTAATTATTTTAAATTTTTTACATTTTTCTACGTTAATTTACAAAGTTGTAATTATAGTTAATTTTGTAAAATATTTTTCCTTGACATTGCCAATGGCCAGGAAACTTTTTAAAAACCTGAAAATGTAAGGAAAGTTGAAAATGAAATTTCTGGGGGAACCCAGCCAAATTCTTAAAAATAAGAAAAAAACAACGAGAAACTGAAAATGTTTTTTAAAAAAATCGACAGAAATGGGAAGATTTATTAAGTCTATAAGGTATTGTCAAACATTTGAAAGGTGTTCAATTGTCGTCTCTTTGATAAATGGTCGTCGAAGCTGCAGATTTTGTATAAAAATTGAGGCTTTTTTTGCATTCAGATTTCAAATCAAAACGTCGCTGGCTTCGCTTCTTTTTTCTTTCTTAGAAATTAGATATACGCTATCAATCTTATTTTTCTTATATGCAGCGTGCGCGATTTACAATAATAGGCATTCGCCGAATATAAATAAAAAAGAAAATACTTTTTTTATAACCCAGAAATAAAAACTTGAGTCGCGATGGAAGTACATAGAAATGACAGCCGAATTTACACCAGTTTAACATTTCAAAAATCTTCAGTCAAATCGAAAGCGCATCACTTTTGCTCCCAGCGTAAATAAAAATCTTTTGACGTATAAGGTACAGTAATGGTATAAAAAATATCTATTTGAAAATGAATTTGAATATATTTTATTTATCATAAGGTATCGACAAGTTTAGACGAATCGATGAATTTTGATAAATGGTGTAAGTCGAACAAGAATAAGTAAAAACCCGATAAGTGAAAAAACCTGATAAATGCAAAACATTTCAAAGCCCCCGTACTACATGTATTTGAATACGTTTTCTACGTTATATAAAACCCGATAAGTGAAAACCTCCTCAAGGAAAAAAAACGGCTATGTGGCAATTATTTTCGAGCTCCATGCACAGCGTTTTGTGTGAAGTATATTTAAGACCGGATAAGTGGAAATCTAATAAATCTTTGGCAGCAGCAGTACGGCGCATTTGCTTACAGCATGATAATGAAAGCTCCCGCTTTTCAATATATAGGCTACAGCTATTTGGCAACAGTGAGTGCGATACAGTGTACATGCGCATGAATTACAATTAATGTACCAGAATTGAGGAAAATCGTGCCTTTCATTCTACACTATTAAACGGAGGCACTGTACTATATTAATCATCTTAAGTACATTGTTCAATATTATGTTCGTCAACAACTTTAAGAATATTTTGACTACTTTTATTGATATTTCTGCTGATCAACATGTACATATTTTGCTGTTTCTCCTCTTCTGTTGCTATATCTTACTGATGAATGAATTCGTTGTAAAGCTTCGTTGATATGTTTTTATTAATAAATCCCCTTCTACGAGATAAAAATACGGTGTATTTGACTATAGTCTGGACAGAAACTGATCTAATTTGAGCACATCACACAAAAACCCGATAAGTAAAAACCGGATAAGTGGAAAAAATCGATCCTGGTTTGATTTCCACTTATCAGGGTTCGACTGTTACGATTTTGGTGCCAAGTCATATACTTTCTTCCGAGCTGATTTTCAGGAGATGTTTTTCATGTTTGTAGATGTGTAGATATAGAGATGTAGCCTAGTTTTCATCGAATTTTAATGTAAAATTTTGAGTCTCTGGTGTTTCGAGTGCTGAAAAGTATTTTTCAAACTCGAAAATGTGTTCGTACATGTACATTGTATATCATCGTTCAGAAGCCTATATATCGAGGGGTGTTCATTAAATTTTCGCAATGATTGTTTTTCTTGTTTAAAAAATGCTATATGAATTTTAATGAATTTTGATAGAGAAGTCGACGTCATCTATTATTAAAAAAAAATTCCATTTTGGTGCATGTACATGCAATTAGCATTTCATTTTTTTTTAATAATCGAGGAAACTTAATGAACACTCTTCGTATTTACCTTTCGCATCGACTTCATCAATTTTCACGCATAAGCCTACATTATATGTGTATAGTACAGTGAAAGCTTGTTATTTCGATCACGTTTAAATCGGTCAGGCTTTTTTATTCCATCACGCTTAATCCGATCGCCTAATTTTATTCGTTCAAACCCTTCGAAACGGATTTTTTCCCCACGCTGCCCTATATGTTAAAAAAGTCGCTTAATCCGGTGGGCTCATCACCTAATCCGGTCATATTTTCCACGTTCGGACAACTGCGCATGCGTGCGCATCTAAGCATCGAATGCATCAGCGGCTGGACTCACGTGGATTTCGTTGCAGCAAACTGATAACATCAAACACTAATTACAACGTATTTTTTAAATATAATTTTAAAAATACGTAAATAGATGTATTTTTAAAACGCATACAGCAAATTATTTCGATAAGTTCAATGTTTAGCGTGTTTTAGACATTCGATCATCACCTATTTCGTTCAAAATCGCCATGACCAACGTGATCGTATTAAGCGGCTTTCTCCCTATCTTAATTTTTTTTAAAAAATTCGAGTATAGCAACGGTGTTTTCAAAGTAGTTTTACTCCGAGCATGTTTCGAACACACGCTCCATTAGCCCATGAATCCAATGGGCCATTCGGGGCGTATGTTACCCCCCTTCCCCTTTTAAAAGCCCTATCTTCATTCGTGGGAAATGAATTGTCACCGAGTGGAGTGGAAAGGACATTTTTTGTTTGTCCTTTTTCGGAAAGATGCGATTGTCACAACTTTTTTTTTGGTGTCTTATTTCCTCAGTTTTTCTTTCGCTTCGTCTTTCGTGTTGCCTTACAACGCCTTTTATTTTCGCTTTCTCGTTGATCATCCTCCATTTTTTTGATCCTTTCTTTTTTTGTGCTAATATTCGAGCCTTATGTTACGAACCTACTGTTAAGTCTCATCTTTTTTCTCGGTGTTTTTCATCTACTTCCTTATTTTTGCTCCGATATGATGAATGTGGTAGATGACCATCCCTCGGACGCATTCGTTTAATTTCATCTTTTTTGGACCATTGTCAACAGCTCGTCATGGACCAAAACCTAGGGTTATTTTTCGGGATGGGGGGGATGATGTCAGAAAAAATTCGTTATTATACCCGATAGTAATTCATCCCTTATCTGAAGCTGATAAGTGGTGAGGTGCGTTTCCAACTAATGTTTCGTAAGCGGAATCTCATTACGAACTCCCTAGCTTTAATACGAATTTCTGATGGGTCGAAATCGTTCGCAGTCCCGGTCCTGGGGTGTGAACGAATAAGGTTTGTTTCGTTTATGACCAACTCCGAATTCGGATATTGCGAATTGTTGGCTAGCGAATGAATTTTTGACTTCCCGAGCATTCGCGCTACGGTTCGTTATACGAACTTTAGACAATGTGGGAAAATGTACGTTGTAACGGGGAATTCCCCGTTTAAAGTCGCGGCACTTTCCCCTTCGTGTATACCGGTACGCTTCGTCCAACTGAAGCCGTGTTTTGGCTGACTTCTGATAATACGAAATACGGTTTAAAAGAACTTATTTCGATTTCCAATGAGGAGTTCGCCTTATCGAACTTCGACTGTTTCCGAATCTACTCGAGCAAGAAAATTGAAGTAAAAGAGTAGTTTCTTCGACTGTATTTCCGAAGCAACTCAAGCTAGAAAACTGGAGTAAAAGAGCATTTTCTTCGACTGTACTTCCGAAACTACTCGATTAAGAAAACTGGAGTAAAAAGAACAGTTTCTTCGATGCATTTCCGAAAATACTCGAGTAAGAGAATTGAAGTAAAATAAGTTTCTTCAACTGTATTTCCGAAACTACTCGAGCGAGAAAATTGAAGTAATTAAATGACTGTTACTTGTATTTCCGAAAATACTGGAGCTAGAAAACTGGAGTAAATGACTATAGTTTCTTCAGTCTTTCTCAATCTATCGAACGCTGTACTATAATGCAGAAAAAGCGGAAAATTATCCCGTAGTATTAAAATTATGCACAAAAAAAAACGTAGGGTGGGGAAATCACGGTTGAAAATGAACAAAATTGTGCTCCCCAAAAAAAAGTCATAAAAGGCTGCTACGGCTTTCAAATTGATGAAAAAAAAAGTAAGTTTGAGTTGGGTGTCGTAAAGCTAGCAATCGTCGAATCGAGCTAGGTGTATTTTGGGGAATAAATGTTTGTTTAGAGCGTCGTAGCGAAACGAGCGAAAGCAATTTCAACGCTGAATTTGATCCCATTTAGGCAGAAGGAGCGAGGGTTAAGCCGGGTTTACTTTTGTAAATTAATGACGGAGTCGCCCTCTACAATGCAGACAAAATTGAGATTCGCAGGCCGAGCACGTAACAGTTCAAGTACCTGAAAACCCGCGATTCTTAGACGCATTTTTTCAGTTTTTTGGGGGAAGGAAAAGCTTCTTATTTTTCCCATATACTCCACGAAATCTTGTTTGGACAAATCTGAAGCATCTGAGGCTCTTTTCAAGAGGCTGCCATCTTTGAACTTAAAGTGGGTGACCTTTAGTTGACCTCGGAAAGTTTAGTTTTCATATTAGATTTATTGTTAAAAATAAGGTTGGTAAATATTTGCTGATTAAAATAAAATTAAATTGAAATTTATTGTTGATTTTCATATTAATTTTTTTTTTAAATATTATGTATTTATTAAGATATATTTAGATTTAAAATTAATAATATTTTTACTCGGTTCAAAAATACTCGTTTTGAAATTAATTTGCCAATTAATTTTGAAAGGGAATTAAAATGAAATTGAATAAAATTGAAATTTCTTTGAGATTAGAATGGCATTAACTCGAAATGAAATTAAAATTAAGTTGAAATTAAATGACATTAAATTTAAATACAAATTAAAATTTAGTTGAAATTAAATGAAAATGAAAACTTACTTAAAATTGAATTTAAATCATTGAAGGTACAATCGAAATTAAATACATTAGTGAAATTCAATTGAAACAAAAATGAAATTGAATTGAAACTAAAATGAAATTCAATAGCAATTAAAATCATGTTCAATTGAAAATAAAATCATGTTCAATTGAAAATAAAATCATGTTCAATTGAAAATAAAATCATGTTCAATTGAAATTGTTGATTTTCAATAATAATATCTACCAGAAATCGTAAGAATATTTCTAGACAAAATAAAATATTTTCAATATTTGTTTTGTTGTTTATAGTAAAAATCAAGTGAAATTTATGATAAATTTTATATAAAAAAACTCGGGAGTATCGTACGTAAAAAATCGTTACTCGACGACTGCTCCACGATTCTACGAGTACGCAAAAGTGCGACGTATATCGCAGCTACTTTTATCATTGTCAGCCATTTTTTTTAGTTTCTTTCATATCGAAATTCATAAATCCTTTTCGTGAAATCTGAGCTCCTTTCGTGACGCTCCCACCTTAAGCTTTAAGCGTCACTCCCCAGAGAACATCGAATAGCGTTATCCACCTGACACACACTCGCAAAAAAAGACGCCATTTTGGTGGTGAAAATCGACTTTTTTCAAAATGGCAAGTCAATGACTGCCTTTGAATTTATGCGGGATTTAGGCGCTGGATTCAGAAGGGAAAAGCGTCATAAAACTGGAAAAAAATAGCATCCTAGATGGCGCTAATATCGATTCGGAAAATCACGTGATTTTTCTGGTTAGGGTTTTATTCTGGTTAGGGGTTTACAGTATACTGGTCAGGATTTTATACTGGTAAGGGTATTAAACGGGTTATAATGTCGCAGTGTGAATTGAACCAATAGTAATTGAAGGTGTTTCGGTTCATTATAATACACTTCAGAATTTTGGTAGCCTTTATTAAAAAAGCTTTTTTAAAAATCATTTCTGGATAATTATTATACTGGTTGGGATTTATCAACTTTTCATGAAAGTTCTAAATTATTGTGGTACCTGATTAGTTCCTTGACCAGTATGTTTTGAAGCTGGCTAGTTTTAAACCTATACAAAGCATCTAAATGATTCGGATATTTCCAGTAGTCAAAATGCATATCTATAACGGTTAGGAATTAGGCATGACATCATTATAACGGTTATGATTTATTAATTTGAATGAAACTCAAATTATCTTACTACTTAAGAGGGCGTCAATACATTACCAAAGAGGTTAAGAATTTGCCTTTACATCATTATAAAGGTTAGGAATTTGGAATTCGTATCAAATCCTCCAATTAATTTCGGTACATGAATAGGGTCGAAGTACATAGTCAGACGGGTTAGGATTTGCCATCCTTGCAATCCTCCTCGAGCGTATCGCCCCATCTTCAGTCTCCGGACATCATCATTATACCGGTTAGGATTTCTCAATTTATACGAGACCCTCGAATCGTTTAAGCTGCCTCAGCACATCATTATAGGGGTTAGGATTTATCCCCCTTTTTGTTGTATAGTAGCTGTAGGGTGTCTCGTAAATCCTCGTTTAACCCCCTTTTTACGAGGGGTTATTTTTCATCCTAACCCGTGTTTCTTCGTAGCTACAGCCATCTTGCGCCCTTATCAAAACAAGCGAGTCGTCTGTCTAATATTTTTAAGTCCCTACTTGGGTTTTCTTTTTTTCCTCCACCCACTTTTTATTATTTTTCTCGTAGAAATTGAATTTGGCGCCCCCTCGCCGCCATTCCCTTCCCCCTCTTCGTTCCACCCCCGCCTTGATTTACTATAAATATATACACTTTTTTATGGCTGAGCACCAAAAGTGTGGCATTATTGCGGTAATAAAGCGCAAAATTTCCGAATTTATGGCTTATGATAGTGTAGTATTAGACCTCGTATTTCAAAATATAGAAAAAAAATTCCAAATATAGAAAGAAATAGCCGAAACAAAAAAAAAGAATGTCGAAATAGATTCAAAAATGGATTTTAATGAACGCTCGGATGGCCCCGGAAATTAATGTATAGACTGGTGTAATTATTGAATTTTTCATTGTTTTTTTTAGATGCTAATTAAATTGCGAACCCCATTTCGCATTTTTGGGCACCTCTGTAGCGGTTAGAGAGCCTCTCTAGTAGCGGTGGGCAGTTGGCGCCCTCTGGTGTTGGGCGGAAGTACTTTCTTGCGGGGAAGTTAAAATTAGAGATTATCATTTCTATTTTAATTTTTTTTTTTCATTTTTAATTTACCAACGATCGATTTTTTTGCATTTTTGAGTTAGCATGACCTTTTCATCGAACAATTAACTGTAAAATTAGTCCTATTTTTAACTTACTTTGTAATTATTACATTTTCTAGTTGTGATGAAATATTTCCATTTTCAATTTACTTTCAATTGTTTTCATTTTCAACTTACCTTGACATTTTTCCATTTTTAGTTTACCATGAAATATTCACAATTTCGAGTTACCTTAACATTTTTCCACTTACCTTGAAATTTTCCCATTTTCTACTTACTTTGAAATTTATCTATTTTCAACTTACCTTACATTTTTTGTTTTTTCGTATTCATCTCACCGTAAAATTTATTCATTTTAACGTATCATAAAAATGTACTGTTTTCAACTTATCTTGAAAATTTTCCATTTTCAATTTACCTTTAAATATTCTCAATTTCAAAATTTATTATTTTCAACGTACAAAGACATTTTTCCATTATCAATTCATTGTAAACTTACCATACAAACTTACCATGTTTAACTTACCGTTAAATATTTCCATTTTACACTTATCTTGAAGTTTTCCCATTTTAAACTTACCTTGAAATTTTACCACCTTCATATTACCGTAAAATTTATTCATTTTCAAAGTAGCGTGACATTTTTCCATTTTCAACTAACGTGAAATTTTTCAGACTTACCTCGAAATCTTCCCCGTTTTGTTTTTCCATCTTTACAGACAATAGTTCAGTTTTATTTTCTATTATTCTACGTTGAATTTTCAAATAGCCGCGCAATTTTTCATCATTCACGTACTGTCCAATTTACCATTTCTCATTTCCCTTAAACAGAATTTCCCAAAATCATTCAATTTCGGGAGACGTGCAACGCCATCTGTGGCCCGTCCTCCGCGTGTAGAGGTCGCTACTTAACACCTTTTTTCTGGTCTGCCCATGGTTCGGAGGTTCAATTCATTTAATATTCCTACTTTAGGATTACTTAAATTTCGAGATGGGGGTAAAAAAAAATACCCGAGTGGGATCGTCCGCCATCTTCTCTTCTTGTTTCATGAATTATTTGCTTCATTTCTTTTTCTTTTCTCCATCGTCTGATTTTTAGGAGATTTTTATTATCTCGTTTTTTTTTCATCAATCTTCTCGTAAAGCGGAAGCAACGCTTAATTTCCCCCAAGATTTGTTTTTAAAAGATTTTTTAATGAATAGTTTAATACCGAGCCGCTTTTTCGTTCATTCGCGGGAAATTCCCCTTCTGTCTTAAATTATTCGGATGAGGACGCTTATTAGTTCCCACCTTTCATCCTATTGGACGAATTTATTTTCATCTAATCTCGCCGTAAACATTATCTCGTTAAGAATAATTCGCTTAATACGAATTTCTGACATTACGAACTCATTTTCAGCCCCCGTCCTAGGGTTTATGGACGAGTTTTTTCGATTAAGACGAATACAGTGTACCGCATTCGGATATTACGAATTTTTGGCTGAAACGAATGAATTTTGGAGTTCATTCGCGCTTTAGAAAAATTGTTCGTTGTAACGAACTTCAGACCATAGGACAAACGGTTCGTTATAACGAACTTCAGACCATATAGGACAGACGGTTCGTTATAACGAACTTCAGACCATATAGGACAGACGGTTCGTTATAACGAACTTCAGACCATAGGACAGACGGTTCGTTATAACGAACTTCATACCATAGGACAGACGGTTCGTTATAACGAACTTCAGAATACATGAAAAACGGTTTTGTTATAACGGACTATAGGCCTAGCCTATAGATAATATGTAAACAGTTTCATTATAGCGAATGGTAGATAAGTGTCTTTATAACAAACTTGGTTATGATCTAATTTCTTCGTTTAAGACGAATTCCGAATTTTACCTGTATTATGAATTTTGGGCTGAATCGAATGAATAGTCCAGTTTCCTGAGCATTCGCGCTACATTTCGTTATAACGAGCTTTAGGCCATACGAGAAATGGTTCGTTATAACGGGGAATTCCCCGATAATAGTTGCGGCACCTTCCCATTCATATGATTGGGGTAGGATTTAATCCGAAGTTCTTAAAGTTGAAAATCGTGTTTTTGTCTGACGTTTGATAATACGAACTACGGTTTGAACGAACAAATGTTGACTTCCCTCGAGATTCGTCACACTTTTCTGCACAAGTCGTTTATAAATCTTGTACATTTCTTAAGTAACAACAACAACAATTTTTATACACCCTACTGTTCTTATACTCAACTTTTTGTCTACTGCCACTTCAGCACTCAATTTTTTTGCTTTAAACCACTTAGTTTTTTTGCAAATCACGAAGTTTTCGAACATTTCACGCAACTGCTTTTATCCTGCAAACCTTTTTTGTTGAGTTTTTTCAGTTGCAACTTTTGTTCGGTTGCTTAGTTTTTCGTTCATCACACAAGTTAATGCTTGTTTTTATCCACTTCATCACTCAATTTCATATGAAATTGAAATGAAATTGAAATCACACTTTTTTTCTATCATAACTTTTACTCATAACTGTAACTTTCGAAGCATTCGAAGCTTTTCTTAATTTCCAAACACAACTTTGTGTTAAGATTACAATTATACATTTGCGATTTCAACTTATGAGTACGTTTCCTCACATTTTGTGCAAATCTTTCCACAACTTTAGCAATTATCTCACTATATCCGCAACTTTCTTTAAAAACTTTCACATTGTTTCACAACTTTCACAATTTACACTTTGATTCCACAACCTTTTTTCAAAAAAATTCTCATTTTATCCATAACTTTCATTATTTTTCCATTGCTCCGCAAATTTCTTTCAAAAATTTCACATGGTCTTCCCCAACATTTTCAATATTCACATTCCACGACTTTCTCCCACAGTCTCATTACACTACACTGCACTGCACTCATATCCCATCTCACCATACTACACTACGCTACTCGTACCACATCACATTACTATATCACATCAATCACACTACACTACTTGCATAACACTGCATTGCACTACTCGTAGAACACTCGTAGCATAGCACATCACACTACACTACTCATATCACATCACACTCCACTGCATTACATAAAGCTGCATAGTACATCACACGACCATACACTATATTTACCACGATTTTCTAAAATGAACGTAGAAAACACTTCTATTAATACATGTTACCAGATTATTTTCACAAATCTTATTTTCGTACGAGGAAAACTTAATTTTCAAACGACAGTTCTAAAATCCCGCCATTTTTTTTCTTGTAAAGAAAATAAGATTGGCGTTGTCGCCATGATATGCGTTGATCCGATGTGATTTTTTTTCCTCCATCCATCGCAATTTTATTGGATTTTATTCTCATTAATTCCGCTATTCGCTTCAGCACTCCAATTAATTTCATCGTCCTTATTAAGGGAGTCATCGGGAAACGAGCGGAGAGGCTTTATTAGGGATTTTGATTAAAAATCTCTTAATCTCATTTAATTAAATCATATTTGTGCACAAAACGCACTTTCCATCCGATCATCGATTTAACGAAATCGCTGATTTATAAACCTCTTAATTACTTAAAGATTATCTCCCAAAATCTTAGCGAATTCTTAATCCCCCGTTGTTAATAAGGATTAATGAGAAACTGCAGTTGGTCATTCGAATTCATGATAATTCGTTGAAAATAATCACTCGGTTGCGACGCCATTTGTCTTAACCGCATTCAGTGACGTTAAATGACGAACTTTTCGAAAATTACTTCAGATAGAATTGCAGTATTAATTAGTAACGTCGGTTTTTTCAATTTTACTCAACATTTGGGATTCAGGCAAAACTCGTTACAAAAATCTCAAAGAGTTTAAGAAAGTTCGTTTAAATCGCGAAGTTTGTATTATCAGAAGTTAGGCAAAACGTGACTTTGACGATAGAACTAAAGTTTCGTCGAGGATCGAATAAAATCCTACCCCTCGTATATGAATTGGAAGCTGCTGCGACTTTTATAGGGGAATTTCTCGTTATAACGTACCTTTATACATATTGTGGATAAAGTTCGATTTTACGCAACGTAGCGCGAATGCTCGGGCACTCGGAAATAAGTTTTAGCCAAAATTTTGTAATATCCGATTTGGGAATTCGTCACAAGCGAAGAAATTACGTCCTATAGGACGTAGATTGAAAAGAGTTCGTAAGGCCTACTATCAAAAATTCGTAAATTCCGAATTGAAAATACGTCTTAAACGAAGAAATTACTATTATTCGTCTATACGTACCTAGCCTATGGTGACTGAAAACAAGTTCATACTGTACTATCATAAGTTCGTAAGATCCAATTTGGGAATTCGTCTTTAAAGAAAAAATTAACCTGATTCGTCCATACCTTAGGACGGGGACTGAAAATGAGTTCGTACTATCAAAAATTCGTAATAGCCGAATTGGAAATTTGTCTAAAGCGAAGAAAGTAACCTGAAAATGAGTTCGTAATATTCGAATTAGAAATTCGTTTTAAACGAAGAAATTACCATTATTCAACCATATATCGACGAACAATGGTAATTTCTATAGAATATATTCTATAGGACGAGGATTGAAAATGATTTCGTAATACCAGAAATTCGCATCAGGCGAGTTCTTCTTAACGAGGTTCCACCGTAAAATGTTGGCATTGCCGGTACGCCAAATCGAGCGTTGAATTTTGT
>JAQGBX010006011.1:0-12984 GCA_034698745.1 Megaphyllum sjaelandicum
ACAAATTTAACTTGTGTTTTCTGGTCGTGTGTTGGCTCTTATTCTTGATTGATTCCGACCACTTGAAGATGTTTCCTCGTCTTGTTATACATTTGGCCACCCTTTTAATTCCGTCTGATATTACGACGTAATAAATAAAAACACCGGTAATAAACCTGATGATTACGCGAGACTAAAAACGAGGCAAAAAAGCGTAGAAAAGCAGATTTTTTGGTTGGTCGACGAAGGAAGTTAGCATTTTTTTTTTTTTTTCGTAAACAAGATTTTGGCTTGAGCGTTTTTCCGAACCGTGTTTTTCGGAATAAGATTGTTTAATCCCGTCTTATAATAATATTAAGAACGTAATCCTTCGTCAACAGGTAATATGCATTACCTTCGAAAGATGTAAACAACCAAATGGATGGCGAAAGCCCGCAGCCTATTTTAGGAGAAATTGCGGAATGAATTTTGCTTGAGTCGCCACAAAATCAGGTCAAAATTGTTGTCTAATTTCGACAGATCGGACTTAAAGTTGAAGCAAATTTGGGAAACGAAGAACCCTACACAGGAAAGAGAGTTTTGCGATTTTCGGCATTTTTCGCGGATTGGATATTGCATTGTCAAGTTGAAAGTTCTCATCAGAAAATTAGAAGAAATAGTGCAGGCGGCAATTTTGTTGCCATGGTTACGTTTTCGGCTTCATGGGCCTCACCTACGGCCATGTGACCCTAACACTAAACAGCAGCGTCATTAGCATGAGCGTTGGAACATTTTGCGTTATTCAAATTCCTTTTAATACAATTTAAAATGTGCTGACAAGAATACATGCATATTAAAATGCATTGTCGAGAATTCATGTTAAAATGCATTGACGAGAATACATACATGTATTGAAATGCATTGACGAGAATAAACATTGAAGTGCATTGACGTGAATACATCTTTAAATGCTTGACGTGAATACATATTGAAGTGCATTGACGAAAATACATATTGCAATGCATTAATTGAAATGTTGACATATTGAAATTCATTGACGAGAATACACATTGAAATGCATTGACGAGAATACATATTAAATGTATTGACGAGAATTCATATTGAAATGCATTGACGAGAATTCATATTGAAATGTATTGACGAGAATTCATATTGACATGTATTGACGAAAATACATATTGTGATGCATTGACATGAATGCATATTAAAATGCATTGACGAGAATACATATTGAAGTACATTGACGTGAATACATATTGAATTGCATTGACGGGAATCACAGTGCTGGAAAAAAGTATTTCAACACCCTAAAAATATCGAATAACTTAATAAATAATTACATTTTTAGCAATGAAACGTTTACTGAAACAAATGAAAGATAATTCAGACACTTCATAGTTTCAAGCTGAAATTTTCATACAGTGTGTGGATTATCTTTCATTTGTCTCAGTAAACATTTCATTGCAAAAATGTAATTATTTATTAAGTTATTCGATATTTTTAGGGTGTTGAAATACTTTTTTCCAGCACTGTACTGTATATAGAAGCTTAGCTGATAGAAGTTTTTTTTTATATTATTTTGTGTAACTATCTAGTTGAGAGAATTCCATGGGTACAAAAGATACAATTTTACGTGACTCATTTTTTTTAAATGCTCGCAAAGATACCAAGAGCAAACTGTGCTATATGAGAACAACGTTTGTAAAGGAATTCATATTAAAGAGAACAACGGTGGCTATGAGTTGGCATTTTAAATTTACATGTACTTATTCACCGGATTGCACGCTGAAAACCTTATTATATTTAAAGTTGAAGATTCGTCATAACGCTAAAGTTTCATGAAAGACACGCTCGTAGAAGAACTGTGATGGTTGATTATAAAAATAAAAAATGTAAATTATGCATGCTTGCAGAGAACCGTTTATCATAGAATTTCGGTTAGTTTCATGTAAAATTGCACGCAGTATTCACAGCGCTGAGTATTCGAGGCAAACCCCATGCGTTATCAAGCAACCGTCCCCATGCACACAGTTCAATCAAAGCAACAGATGCTCTCATTGTCGGTCATTGGGGAAATTCCATGCTAATTATTGTAGAAAATCAGATATTAGAATGCATTTGAAGCTAGATTTGTTCAAAGATACTCCTAAAGGACAAATATCTCGTTAAATTTATAAAAGAAATCTCTGAGCCTACTGAATGAAAAAATCAATTGTGTGGCCTAAGGGGAAATTCGCATGTTAAGCATATGACAAATTTTATATAAAGCATAATAAAAAGTACGGTAATTTCACGCTATCCTATTAGTAAAAACGTACAAGGATTTTGGGAGGATTGCAAAACAACCCTTGAGAAAACTTCAAAGAAATGTAAGGGGGAAAAAACAAATTCATACAATGTATATAAGCATGTAAATTTATGAATTAAGTTTTTTAAAATAAGCTCAAAGGAAGCTAGCATCTGTTCATAGATGATGATATTCATTGTTTATATTTTCATTGTCAATAACCTATAGCTTTCAACTATTTTCCTGAACTAATGGGATTATCAAGCTATTAATTTATGGCTAAATTTAATAGTGTAATATGCAAAACTAAACCCAGGGCATAAAAAGGATGACATCATTGATCCAATTACTGCGAATGACGGTGAAAAAAGAGCTAAACATTGATAAAATGCACTTGGCAACGGAAATTGCAATCATGGGTGGGCATGCAATTCAATTTGGGCTATAATCGAGTTATCTGTGCAATATTCCAGTGATATTAGCCTAAGAAAGTGGTGACGCGTGGCACGATGGGAAGAAGCTATAGTCTGCAATGGCACTGTACCAAAAACTAGATAGACTACCATTAATTGCAATATCAGGACAAGGATACGTGATGAATGGCGTCAAGTTGCACTGCATGCCATTATAACACACTTGGCAATAAATTCGAATCTCACACTTAATCCAGTTATAAAATCATATCTCTGAAACTATTTCCGACGTAACGCTGCATATTAAACATTAAGGGAACCGAGATGAAAGGGTGTTTTACATTGCACGGTGCCACGATTCGAAAGTTATTACATTTGTCCCAAAAAGATATATGTAACGCTCGTGCACCATAGAATTTACATGCATGTACTGTATATACATGTAGTGTAAGATAGCATGATATCTCATCAACATTCAATTTTTTTCTATTGCTGTACAATTGATGATACCATACAAATATGGTGCCCCATGATGCCAAGTATAGTAAATGGGTGCACATTCTCTCAGAGTGTCGGAGTGTTCCGTTTACACGAATGTCACAGATCGCAATGACGCGGGCAAATATTCAGCATGACATATGGACATGGATTGTGAGATGGATCGGAAAAGTAAGCGGAATGTTTTTTTATATAAACTATTCAATGGAAGAAAATAGAGCGTGAGTAAAAAGTATTATAAGAACATAAATGAAGTCTAATTACTTTCAGTTTGAAATTTTCTTTTTTAAAAAGCCTCAGAAATATGCGCTTGACGTTTCGGACACGCCTAAAATTGCCAAGTTTCCAGATATAGGCTAACTTAACCCGTGTGTGAACGGCTTTAAGCTTCCCAAACAATGTTTATGTCATTGTCAAATGTAAAATTTACATAAGTCGACTGAGACAATTGTTACACATATATAGAGTGGATTTATCAATGCAAAATGTATACAATAACATTTGAAGATGTGCCAGCAATATATAATTAAATAAATAAATGCCTTCTAAACTGTAAGGGTACGAACACAACAAAACTTCTAGGAAAGAATGTTACTTTTTTTTACCACTAGCGCCAACCAGCGGGCAAATAATGGTAATGCATTTAAATTACCGATGGTTTGCCCGCTGGTTGGCGCTATTGGTAAAAAAATTATCATTCTTAATTTAAAAGTTTTGTTGTGTTTCTGGCCTAAGGAAACCCATTTTCCTATACTGAGTAATTGCATGTTACATAAATGCTTCATTCATGCAGTCGATCAGCACTTTCAATCCAAAAAGTATTTGAACTAGTACAGTAAGTAGGCTACATTTAGAAATGTAATAGCTCAAACTAAATGAATTTCAATACGGTTTACATTTTTAGTTTTCCCTGTGGGTTGACAAAACTATCCATGTACATGTATATGAAACTGCTTCCTTACCAAGGTGCGATGGTTGCTAACTGCGAAGTTGTTTCAAAAGAAGGTAATGGAATTTGCAAGCTAATAAGCTCAGTCTAGAATGTTTCACGTCAAGGCTGCTGAAAAAAAGCTCACTTGTTGCCACGACGAAGACGTCCGTGCCATAATTTCCTAGTAAACGTATATGTGCAGAGGTTATGCAAAGCGTATCCTGTGCTCAGAAACTAAAGTAAGCTTATTCTGTGCTCAGAAACTAAAGTAAGCTTATACGAATGTGAGGACTTCAAATAATAGTATACCTGTATATAATGGAGATGACAGCGTATGATTATTTCATTTATGGCAATGTGCCCTATATATTCTGCGAATAAAAATATTCATGAGCACAAGTGCCGAATTCTGAATGAATTATAGAATTGTAACCGAATTCCCAATTTCATGACATAACTACTGTACTGTACAGTATATTCCTATATGTCCAAACTGTCACGCTCAAAACGGAAACTTGTATACGACAACGTTTCGAGTCATTATTATACAAAGCCTTTCTCAAATTACGGAGTCCACTATTCTGTCCCGGCTGTTATATGAAAGGCGTAAACCATCAGAGATCGATCTCATTTCCCAAGTTTCAGGGGCAATTAAGATTCGTAGCTACCAAGGCTCACAATACGCCTCTTGGGAAATATCCAAGGTCGAGACAATGAGAAAACTTCTCATGTGAAGTTTATGGTGAACAGCCAAACAATAATTATATGGAATGGTTATAACGACGGCCTTTGGGGGCGATGTCAAAACGAAGAAGTCGTGGCACATGCCTATTGTACAGAAATGCACCTGCACATTGCCATGTGGTGGGCAGTCTGAAGGATGATTACATCTTAAATTACAACAAAAAATATATATTTCGGGAAAGCCCAGTCGTGCCGTTTTCAGAGGGCTCACTCAGATTCATGTACTTCGGTTTTATTACTCCTTCGTCCACTGTGTATTTATATTTCGCTGGGCTTAGAGAACGTTTTTCATAACTCTCCATTAAAAACTAGCTGACTGGAGGCTCAGACTACATGTTGGTTGATCGATCGACGATCACAAGACGCAGGTGTATTCTACAACATCATGTTATCTTCAAATGCTCTATTAGCCGAAATTTCTCTTCTAAATAGCAGTAATAAAGAAACAGTAATATCAGAAATAACAGACGTGCAAGTAAACTCCACTATATTTTGTAAAGAGGTCGCAAGAGTACGTCCAACTGCATCGACTGCGGTTCATACAAGATAATCAAAGGGCAGAGTAAGATCTCTCTCCATATTCATCATGCATTGCACTGTGTTCGTAACAGGTTGGACAACTTCCGATAAGTACTTTCCAAAACAAACTACGGTAAAAGCCACTTAATCACGCTTAATCCGATCAGCCATTTTATTCGATCAAAAAATCACATATCTACATTACGCAAACGCGCGAAACAAGTTGTGCAGCTTTTGTATACAAGAAAGGACACGTTTGGACAACTCACAAGCGTGCATATAAGCATTCAATGCATCAGCGGCTGTATACGCAGATGGATATTCTGCGCTATATTATGTAAAGATCGTACAAGCCTGCATCATCAAACTTAATTAAGTGCGAAATTATCAGCTTTCCAAATATAAAAATTAAACTTTGAAAAATGTTGTGATGTGCAGGTTGAAAATAATGTATCAGAAAAACAAGAATAAAAATCGTTTGCATGCAATCAAGCCATGCATGCAATCATATACCTTTGGAGATTTGGAGAGTTCTCCTTCCCCTCCTTAATTTAGCTAATTAATCAAATCGTTTTTGTATAGATTTAAGGACATTCATCTTTTTTGCTGGCCCAAACCCCTAGTCAATTCCGGTTCTGTGTATGAGAGTACAATATACAGGGGTTATTGTTTGGCATAATAAGAACAGTGACAATGCATGCTTCATTCTTCAGCTTATACTACATGTACTTGAGAAAAGTAGTTAATTTACCACTACTTTACCTCAACTGTATGGGCCGGGCTTTATTCGTTAAGCTCTAATTTACATGATTTTGCATATGAATTTAATGTCAGTCAGCGTTTTCCTTATTAATTACGTAGCCGTGCTGAAATGGCCTATTTAACAGTATTAATAAATAATTTATAAATATTGCTATGGAGGTTTCAGCTGATTATAAAGTGGTGCGCTAGGATAACAATCATGACAAGCATGCAGATTAATGACAGTTTGAGACTTGCTTCATTAACTATAAAAACCGCGGAAATCTGGCCCAAAATCATAGGATTAACCGGTGTTGAAATTTTGCTGAAAAATTCTAGAAAGTAACCTGACTGAATAATCATTTTTCCCGCCTAATTTTGACATAAAATCGTTAATAAAACCATGATTCAAAAAAATGTTCCATATCCCGACTTAAAACGGGTGGATTTCATACAGTACATGCATGTTATTCCATCATTCTCATTTAATAGATTACATGATGCTGTAGACAAAAGTTATGATTTATGTTATCTTTTTATTGGTCGATTATAATTGAAAGGAAATTTTCTGAGAATGAACATGAATGAGTAGACGAAGAAACAATTAAAATGTTGCTAATAATTGTAGTGGAAAAAATTATTTGTTACATTTCAATACCTTTCTGAATTTCTAAAATTCTACATTATCATATTAGTCGATTTTTCGTTTTCGTTTGCTATTTTACTGCAGAATATTTTTCTGGTAAAAATTGTCCTAACAATTTTGTAAGTGCGTGCTTTTACTTAAGTCCCCCGTATGAAAGTTGTATCCAGCCAAAGTAAAAAAACTTTGAAACGTTTAAATCGTTCCAAAATAAACGACCGAAATAAACATCGTTGAAACGGGGTAAAAGTAATTGCTAATTACACTTAACACGTTTAAAGAAAAGTATACATGTGAGATTACACTTTTTTCATAGCTATACGCATGACGGAGCAATCTGAAATGGCAGCGTTTATGTACAACAAAATTCCCCTGTACTCCGCTTCCCTATCCCACGTATTGAAGATAATCGCATAAATGTAATATTTCGATTAATTTCGTGGAAATTACGTCTCACTTGTAATTTTACAACAAATACTAAGTTGTTTGAGCGTGAAATGAACACTCGTTTTATATAATAGGAGGGATGCACCGACTGTAATGAAAACAACACGCTTGGATGAAAGCACACCCGTAAAGAGGGAGCGATGATGCAAGCAGAGTTCTACACATGAGCCCATCCGCCAAATTTGATAAAAGATCCATCCTTTTTATGGAGGTCTAATCCCTTCACATCCGATAGAATTTTACGTGTATATGACATCGTTATGATTGCTGAGATTTTAAGGAGCAAATAAAATTATTTTAAAAGCATTCAGTTTTCTTCCAGTGGACTGCAGTTAGCCAAATAAACTCCATGATTTCGAAGATTCCTTATAGTCCAGGTATGACCAAGCATATGCCCACGTGATTGCGAGAAACCTAATTTACAGTTTTTAGAAGTAAAAAACGCGGCTTAAAATATTCTTCGACTCGTACATTTGTATTATACGTGCATAAAATACATGTACCCTGTAGTTAAAAATTGCTTCACGATGGGAGACAAGATAGTAGGCGATTATTTTACATAACTTGACAGAGTATATGGAGGGTTTACGATTGAATGGACAATCGACTGACCAAAGTTTGCTTAGCAGTACGGACACTGGCCAAGAGTTGCTGAAGCGAACGCCATGGCGTTTCTAGCTGTCAAGCTCAAATAAATTTAATTTCATGGTGGAAAAACCAAATGCACTCCGGTGTCAATTCACTCGAAATGCATGACTGAAACCGTCGAGCGCATCAGGTTCTCGAGATAACGAAATTGTAAGGAAATTTCATTCATGATTAATGTCTCGGCAATGCGGACTCGCCAAACAATAGCAATACTGACCTTGAACGATGCCAATTGTTTTTCATGTGACATATGGGAAGGAAACTACCGAACCGAAATCTCATTAGAGTCACCCATTAATTAAGCACCTCAAAATGGGAAACTCGAAGCAACAGGGAAGCGCTCAACGAGGCTGTAAATGTTGAGAACAGTTGCAACTGACCAAACAGCATATATAGCTGGAATTGGCCAGTCAGATTACATCACGATGAGGTCATGTTGATCCTACGGTATCAAACCTAAAGATTGTCACTATAACCAAATTCAATTACGTTTTGCAATTGGCATCACTGACGTTTGTTACAAAAACATACATGTACTCGTGCTTAGTATTTATTTTCTATTCGCACCGTCAACTCTAAGTGTTAAGGCCGCTTTAATTATTGATATTTGCTACTATCCTCGTTCTATTTCACAACGTCGCGCCTTGCAGGGCAATACGTTCTGTGAGAAACAGCAGCACTCGGTATACTCAGACAAAAGCTTTGCAAATCGTACATTGCACTCGTGTATTTTAATAATACACATTCATTCACTAAATTATTTGTCTGAATGTGACCCCAATTAAGCTTTACATGAAATCTTTAATTGATATTTAAACTTCCCACGAATTAAAAAAATAAAGAAGTTGTCTTACTAATATCGACAGGCAAAAAAGAAAGCAACGTTATGAAATATTCTGAATTTTAACACACTTTATGTAATACCGTTGCCACCTGAAAGCCATTCACATCTCTACAAACTATAAAAACGCTATTGAAAAAACCTTTTATCTCCCTCAATATTTGTCCTATACAATAAGGTGTTGAGAATTTTAAATCAACCAAAAGAGAAGAAAGCAAGTTTTTTTCTTCTTCATTTTTAACGCAATGCAAAAAATGTGACGCAACAAAAAAATATAGTGTACCTATATATACTCGTTTTTCAAATACTCATAAAAGCAATTTAAAAAAAAACGAATAGAAAATGGGAAAAATAAATGATGTTCTAGAATGAATGGATTAAGGTAATTTTAAAATAATATAAAAAAAAAACGAATTCCCTGAAATAAATAAACCTGTGAGCCTTTTCCTCTAACATATAGAAACTATTTCTCTTATCCATTAATTTATTAAAATACATGCAAGTATGAAAATAATACGTAATAATAACGCACGTGCCCTTTTCCGTTGCATTATTTTAAGGAACTGAAAAGGGTTTGAACTCTTAACAAAGTGTAGCCTACTGATACTGTAACCTTCTTATAAATTAAAATGGTTTTCATTAATCAGTTAAACGCATGGAAAATTCGAAAAAATGTTCAAATTACAACTATCTATTTCAAAACTCGCTTATATACAGGTAAGCCAAATATTGATTGTTTAAGCTGTATATTTAAACTTTCGAAAATAAATTAAAGCCTTTCAGTATACATGTACATGTATTTTGTTGAAACAAGTGGCGTGTTAATGTATGCATGTGACAGTATCGTGAGCAGCATATTAAGATTTGCATTAGTTTTCATTATCTAGCCGTAGATGGCATCTTTGTCCCCCCCCTCCCCCCAAAAAAATCAAAATAAAATATACAAAATCATTTTACACATTATATCTTGTCTACAATTAAAACAATGCTGCATAACTTCAGCTATAGTCACAGCACCCACTTGTAGATATTCTATAGGTAAATTACCATTTACTATACTGTATTTCGGTCCGTGTCCGGATTTATTCCAACACTTTTTTCTATATTTTTTTCTCAATTCGAACTCACTTTTCTAAAAACAGATTAATTCCTTACTTCGCAATTTGCAGTTGCGTGTCAACAAATCCCTGGTGACTCGATCGAAAGACAACTTTTAAGCAAGATTAGTGCAATAGAAACAAATGAAAATAAAATGAGAGGCAGAAAACAATGACAATTAGAACAAAATTAAACAACCACTTATATCGTAGCCTACATGCCTCAGTCCCATTGCCGTTTTAAATTGCAAAAACGTTTTAAACTATATGTATATAACATTTCGTCTTTGGACAAATAGCGAAATTCACAATCTTTCAAGCCATTGCTCGCAACTCGCGCGCTAGGCCATATCAGCTGACGAGCACTAATCAGCTAACCCGTTTATAGGAGCAATTCAAATGAAATTCGGTAATTCACTTACACATTTCCATTGTCCATCTTCACCGAATAAGCTGCAATTTGCGGGAAGCGACGCCGTCGAATTCGCCAAGAGACTTTCGTTAATTGCATAGGAACCATCGGCCAGCTCGTATCCAGGAGTCGGGAAGGGGTCAGTCGTCGCCATTGGCACTTCCGGTTCCACGTTGCAACGGAGCAAGTGCTGTGATTTGGAGGAGCAACCAGAAGCGGGTCTTCCCTCGCCAGCGCTTTCCCGGCTTCTGAGTCAGCTGAGTGACTCAACTCGGAGTGAAACAATGAGATCGACATCCTCGATCGATGTCAGGCTACCATGGCGATTTATCGATGCTCTCTAAAAAGGTAAATAAGGGCAAACGTTAACGCCGGATTAACGCAATTTATAACGTGAATTAGGTAAAGCGTCGAGTACGAGCGAGCGCTTCTCGAAAGTGCTAAATTAGCGTCGAGGGTAAACAAATCAACTAATGGGACCTTTGAGTCGCATCCAATTTCCGTGACGTCAACGTTCACCTGGGATCATTTCTGACCTATATTTTAATGACATGCCGTTTACGCGTTCATGCGTTCAGATTTTCATGCAATTAGATCATGAGGTGCAATTTTATTCGAAGATAGGACATGTTTGTCTAAAAATTCTAATGTGGGCGAGCCTTCAAGATGAAAATTGCTCTATAGTCTATTTAGACCATGACTGAATGAACATCCCTAATTAGTTGACGTAATCGGTTACAGATATTTTTCCCAGATGGCAATTTTTCTAAAATAATTCCTGATATTCATGATATAGAAATATTTGTTCTGTAAAATAAAAAAGACCCAAAAATTGCGCTTAAGTAGCCCAAATATAAAAATATTTGAAAAGAAGTTTCAAGGCGCTTGAATTAGTTGCGTATTACCTATTATTTTATCCCCTGTCAATAATTTGAAATAAAACATTTATAAAACATTATTTCCGTTTCAGTCGTATTCAACCTTCGGAGGGAGACTTCATATATGGAAGCCCACTATCTCCATAGAAAGTGATGGCCATGACGTTTACTGGGAAACGTTTCACAGGGTATAGTTCACCATTGCATACCCTAACCCTCCCAATTTACCCGGGCATTGGGACCGGCGACGATAGTAAAAACTGCACTAAGCGTGGCTGGGGATGAACCTAAAGAAGGAGTGACGGGATCTTTAAAGGAATACGGTCATGGCCGATTTAATAGGAACTATCTCAGCATTCGTCTGAGGAATTATGGGAAGCCATGAGAAACCACAAATGATGATAGCTAGCCGACTCAGGAATCGAACTTGCAGGGCCTACCACTCAGCGACCTTGCTCGGTCTATAGTACATATTAAGTAATATATTAGCTACAGTATATATATAAAATAGAAAACGACGCCATGTTTTACGACTGTGGCTGGCTCTATGGCTGGCTTTGAGGTTATGTGGCTTCCATGTGATTGGCAACTCATGGCACACCCCCAAGGAGCATAAATCTTTTTTAATTTGCGCCGGGCCATAAAACTGTCAAACAAGTTTCCCGTCCCCCATCCGTGATGTATCCAGATCATATAGCGCCATCTTTTGTAGACAACGGACAGCTAAATCTAACTCCTGATCGCATAAAAGGAGTTAGAAAATCAAACAATTTTTACCCGGGAAAGGCCGGGTTTTTACGCTAGTCGAAAAATTATTTACAAATTACGCAACCTCACACTAATTATCTCTAAAAAACCTGTAAATATCAAAGTACTGAGATAAAATCTATATCGGATTTCTTCAAGTCAACGGATCACGGCAAACTTTATTTCAGATGCTAGCAGTGATTGCCCCCAATCAGGGGCAATAAATCATTCTATTGCGTATGGATTCGCCACATTTCGAATATTATTAAATCCCATTCTGACCGGAAATGACGGAGGATTCGAACAATGCAAGTTAACATTGTTGTCAGATAGCAGAGATACTGCATATCTAGGCCTTAGTTGAAAGCAGCGATACTCATTGCCATTTTGATTTGTCACAAATTTTTCTATATCCATAAATTAAAAAAGTTCCTGAATAGGCTTTATGTTACATGTAACAGTGACTATCGTGCATTCTGGAAACGGTCGTATCTACATGTCTGTGTATACTGGCTCGTTTGAACAATTTGTGTTATGGATTGGACAGAAATGCTTTTCAAGTAAACCCAGAAAAATTCAACAACATTATTATTATTTAAAAACCTATTAAAGAGCTTTAATTCTTAAAGTGGCGCAAGGATAAATCTTACTGCATATTATTTAGTTTATAAATTATTAAGGCGGAACAAACCAGGCAATTTATTGCCCAAAACCTGGCGATTTTAGGCAATTTCTAAAAAATCAAAAACTTTTTTTTTTGCAATTTTACGAAATATGGTAGGCCTATATATTAAAAATAAAAAAATAAAGTTGTCTGAAAATTATTCGATGCTTTTTTTAAATAATAATAACATTCATATATTTTGTGTTACATCACGCCAAACAAAATAAAACCTTATATAGTCTCTTGCACTTCTACCTTCATACATGACCAAGGCCTGCAAGATTGATGCACGTAACTGCCATGGCCAACTATACTGGCAGACTGTGCTTAAAACCAATCACGAGCTAAACATAGCAGAAAATGAGAGTTATGGCAAGTAATATCACAGTAATATTCGCAAGCAACTTACATTTTATGTGATACTAGCTGTGCCCGGCCACGCGTTGCTGTGGCTTAGTCTAGTGATTCCCTCTATGATACCTCCTTGCTCCTCCC
>JAQGBX010006012.1:0-12984 GCA_034698745.1 Megaphyllum sjaelandicum
GATCGATCCCTGTATGTCTCGCCACTAAAGCACAGTGGAAGTGCAGTTAGAAATTTAAAATACAGCCTTTTTCTTTTTAACCCTGCTGGGAAGAGCGTCTGTGTGCTCTCTGTGTGCTGCAATTCTTAGGAATCACACCAGGTTATGGGCCCAGCACGCTTCCACTGCGCTTGTATTTGCCCCAAAGCGTATGTCACTCGTGACATAGTGTCTAAATTCTCAATTGCTGAAGTCCTGGCAGTCCTGGAACGCAAAAGTGATGCGTTTGAGGCTTTCTCCAATTTCAAGCAGAGAGATGAACTGCGCACTGGCTGCAAAATTAAAGCCTTACAGAGCGACGGTGGAGGCGAGTTTGTGAACGACGTCTTCAGCAAAGCTTTGCAGGACTGGGGAATCCAGCAAAGAACCAGTGTGCCCTATACGCCACAACAAAACGGAGTGGCGGAAAGGAAAAACCGAACCCTCATGGAGATGGTTCAGTGCATGCTCTTTTCATCCAGACTCTCCAAATCGTGCTGGGGCGAGGCAGTCAGGACTGCCAACTACATAAGGAACCGATGTAACGCTCACTGGGTGGTAAAACACCATACGAAATGTGGTACGGTTCCAAGCCTACAGTGAGCCACTTCAGAAGATTCGGGGAGCACGCCATGGTGATGGTGAAGCGCCCCGATCAAGATAAGCTGTCTCCCAAATCAACCGACGTGATCTTCGTGGGATACAGTGACACATCCAAGGCTTGGAGGTTTATGTATCCGAACACTGGGAGAGTTTTCGACTCCAGGGACGCCACGTTCCTGGAAAAGATCTACAACCCAAACGTAGCCACCGAGTTGGAAGAGCACCAGCTGGAGAGTACATCAACGAGGACCGTAGAGGAACAGTTCGTGGAACTGGACTTGCCAGAGAGATGGGAGGACAACATGGAGGTGTTGGAATCTGTGGCCAGTTAAAAGGCAAGGGAAGAGCCAGCGGCGCCCAAACCCGGGAAACCAGCTCTGTCCACGCCATTATCACTAGGCAACTGGACAGGACCAGCGGAACCCAGCAATGGGAAACCAGTCCTACCGATAGCAGAAGCTCCAGCACTTCAGCCAGAGATTGTGACTCAGGCACCAAGGCCTGGACCGCCATTGCCAGTGGAGCAGCGATGTTTGAGAACCACAGCATCCAAGAAGCTGGGGGCCACCAAGGAGAGGAGGATCTAACCCAAAAGAGGATTGACCATGGCAGGTGTGCCATTCGATCCACTGGAAACTTTCACTCACTTGCGGCCGAGTGATAGGCCAAGAGAGGGCTCCCCGCCATGCGCAAATTGACTGGGGGCCGACGTCTGTGCCACTGGGCATCCTTGTGAGGAGGCCCAGGTCGTGGATAACACAAACTTAAGTGACTCGACTACTACTAGTGAGGCGGTCAGCAGCCCAGATGGAAAGGAATGGCAGGAAGCCATCCTTGAGGAATTCCGGGCGCATCTGCAGTCGGGAACTTGGGAAATTGTGCTACGGAAGGATAATCGTCGATTGATAGGTTCCAGGATGGTCTTTAAGACCAAGCTGCAAGCAAATGGCGCCATTGAGCGGCGCAAGGCTCGACTTGTAGCTAAAGGATACGTCCAGATCCTGGGACTGGATTTCGACGAGACATACGCCCCCGTGGTGTGATTTGCATCAATCCGTGCGTTGATGGCAATCAGCGCCGAGAAGAAGCTCACTATGTGACCCGCTTTGCCATTTCGGTATAAATGGCAAGGGCGAGGTCACATATTTGTGATACATCGCGCATCGAGCGCAATTATTGCTGTGCAATAAATTAATTTATTTAATTGCCTTGGGGCAAAGATTAACAAAACCGAGGTGATGTGAAATGTTTAGAGAGCCGGGATCAACACAACACCAGGCAGCTTCGGACAGGACGGTTTGTCCTGCTTCCGACGTGTTTATTTTAAAGTTCAAAATGACTAAAAGTAATTTTTACGATCAATAATTTTGAGATGTGCAATTTTTGGCGACATGAAAGTGCAGTTAATTTACTTCGTAATATGTGAACTTTTTCGTCCTGGCAATAAATCGCCAAATGGGATCCAGATCGTTGCTGAACTTCTTTTCGATACAGCTTAATTTCCTTCACGCTTGGTAAGTTTGAAAGGTGCTTAGACTCGAAAAGTGTTGCGGAGGAAATTCGATCGTCGCTTGCTGTCCACGCTGATGCAAACTTTTAATTGTTGCTGCCGTTTTGATGAGTCGCAGCCGTCACCTGGTTTCGAACTTTGTGGAAATTTGTTCGTGTCCACTCGATTTGCTTTTTTGGATCGTGATGTTCATCGGCCATTATGCTGTGCGGAGATCATTTAAATTCGAACTTGTGGATTTGAGCGTTGGTGAATTTGGATCGTTCGGTCATCTCTAAGTATCGCAAATCGTTTGCATTTTGCTAGAACATTTCAGCGTGTTATGAAATAGCCATGTCGTTCTAATTGTTTTATTTGACCCTTTTGGCAATACCATACATTGCAGATTTTAAGTGCGCCTATTGCGCTTTGATGTTTTAATTGTGTGAGTCGCTAAATTTAGTCGTGTAAATAAAACGGAGTCAATCTGTACATTTTGTTGACCGCTTTAATTTATGAACTATGGGCACTTTTTAATCTAATGATAAAATCGTTTAAACGTGAGTTTAGATTTCGAGCAGGTCACAAGTGGTGCCAAAACCCATTTTCTTCTTAAATAAAAAAAATTAATTATAGGAAATTTCGTTTTTTGAGATTTCTTTTGGTAATTTGCCTCTTTAAAATTGTTAAAAGTAAAAAAAATTATAAACGAAAATGAAGGCAAACTAAAAATTTCAAAATATCAAAAATTTCTTTGATTGGTCCGATTTCTTGCACGGCGACAGAAGTTTTATCTTTATGCGTGAGCTTGGTGCATTATTGGTGGAAGAGAATTTCGTGCGCAGCTACAATGCGACTGGGTTTGGCATTGCTATTGTTTTTTCTTGTTACTTGTGTTAGTGTCAGCTTTTGCGGGCGTAAAATCGATCAGGTAGAACCTAATTTAGTGAGGTTTTTATGTAGGGACAAACTTAGTTTTTTTCGGCAGAGGCGTCTACCCATAGCTTTTTGGGGGGCCCATGCGGAATTTTAGGGGCCCACTAAAATCTTTCCTGATTGTACCAAAAATTCAAAACAAAAATTCAAGGTAACGTACCTATGGCAGATACAAAAACAGAAATGGCGACGAGTAAAACTCTTGTGAAGAAATATCTTCCGCAACTTTCGTTATCAAATAAGTTTTCCGGAGAATCCAATGCAGATGTGGAACTCTTTATTGAAAAATACGAAAAATCTGCAAAGCAGGCGAATTGGACAGATGCAGACAAAATTACGTATCTACCAAATTATTTGACTGGTTCGGCTTTATCTTGGCACGCAGCTATGGGTGACGAGACTGATTGGGACGTCCTGAAAAGGAGTTTGCAAAAATTGTACCATATTACAAGAAAAATCATACTCCCGAAACTAAACTCTTTTCAGGTAAGTAAGAAATTGATCGTGAAATCCTTCAAACGTATTTTATTTGATAAAATTAAATTATTTAAGGAATATGACAGCAAAATTTCTGTAAAGCAGATTGTGAAACATATAATTATGGGACTTCCAGATAACTGGACGGGTTTATTTTGGTACAATGACGAATTTAAAACCGACACTTTGTTGCAGTATCTTTTAGACAAGGATACAGAAATGAGACAAAAAATAATGTAGAGACCTCGACACCTCATTTAACTATACAGCACCTCCACCGTATAGAGGCAATTACAGAGAAAATTATAGAGGTAATAACTATAGGGGAAACTATCGAGGAAACCAACAGTATCGTGGGAATTTCTCTTGATCGAATACCTCCAAAGTATGTTCAAAGTGAAACTGAGTTTTTCATAATAGAGATCAACATGGACTCCAGATCAAATTTGCAAACTCTTATTGATACGGGCAGCCAAGCTTCCATAATATCTGTGGATGCATTGACCGCAAATGCTGTCACTCCCTTTAGACCAGTGAAATTAAGAGCAGTTAATGGCAGACCCCTTCATGTTAAAGACGTAACGGACTTACAATTTTCAATCGTTACGCATGAATTCATGCATACCTTCTATGTTTTGGAGGACATAAAACAACAAGTTCTCATCGGAATTAATTTCATGCGTAAAAATGTTGTGTCCATGAATTTTGTTGAAAACTCACTGACGTTCAGGGAAAATGTGACTGGAAAGGTAGTCCAGAATGTGTCCCAGATCTCATCGCATCAGATCAGCAATATAGTATTAAACCAAAATACCTTAAATTTGCTGTTTGCTTACTGTTTGGGTAAACCCCAAGTCATGAAAGTCAAAGTCAAAAACGATGAAGCCTTGCATCTTTCTCTGGAAATGAAAGAGCCGGTCTTAGTAGATACGGAGGTGCTTCTCCATCATGAAATTTTAGGAGAAGATGTGACCACAGTTAACAACGTTGAATATGATCTGGAAGAGGTAGACGTAGAGTCTATACCTATTCATAGGGAAAAATAGCTTCCACCAAATTTGGAAAATCTCCCCAACGTTCAGAGGGTAATTCCGCTATTAAAACATTATGAAAAGCTTTTAGAATCTGAAGCAAACAGCGAGTTTAAATTACCAGTAGTGGAAATTAATACAGATCATGCTCAACCAAAATGGTCACATCCCTATTCCACAACGGAATTGAAGAGGGACATCATTCGCAAGCAATGTGACGAATGGTTGAAAGAGGGCTTAATCTCTCCTTCCTCTTCTCCTTGGGCTAGTCCGGTAGTTCTAGTTGAACAGGCCGCTCTTGATGAAACAAAGAAGCACAGATTGTGTGGCAACTTTAAAAAGTTAAATGAAGTAGTCGTTAGACAGAACTTCCCTCTTCCGATCCCAGAAAATCTTATAGACGAGATGAGAGGAAGTAAAGTATTTTCTGTCATTGATCTAAAAGCAGCTTATCTGCAATTGCCACTTAATCCCAGAGATAAATGCAAGACTTCAATCGTGACTCCTGATGCGCAGTACGAATTTAATTATTTACTTTTCGGCATTTGTACTGCGAGTCAAATAATGCAATGAAAAATGTACCAGATTTTTCAAGGTTTGCTGGAATTGTTCACTAAAATTTTCCAGGATGATTTAGGGGTACATTCTGAAGACGATGAGAGACACTATAATCACTTGGGACAGATTCTGGAATGTCTGGGTAAATACAAGGTCTTAATTAATGTGGAAAAATTCAGATATTTCCAGCCATCAATTTTGTACCTCGGTCACATAATTGATGGATATTCAATTCTGCCAAATCCAGAAAATATTCAAATTTTGCAAAACTGGAAAACATTAACTAGACCAAAAGAAATTTAACAGTTTTTAGGTGCTGTCTTTTTATCGAAAATTTATACCAAATTTCAGTGACCGTTTCAAGAACCTGTGTGCATTAACGCATCAAAAGTCAAAATGGAACTGGGATGAGAGCACTCAGGCAGAATTCCAGGATTTGAAAGCTTGTTTATTGACTCCACCAATTCTCAGACCTTTTATTCCAGATAATGATACTATATTGAAACAGATGCAAGCGCTTACGCAGTGGGTGCCATAATTTCTCAGACTGATCAGGGGGTTGAGAATGTCGTAGCTTAAGCCTCTCAAGCTTTGACATCTCAACAACAGAGATGGAGCACAACCCATAGGGAGTGCTATTCCATCCTGTGGGCAATAAAGAAATTTTACAAGTACTTGGACGGACGTCCTTTTACTGTTTACACTGATCATCATTCATTTTGCCATCTTTTTTCTCTTAAGGACCCTCATGGCAAGCTTGCACGCTGGGTGGCTGTATTGCAAGAATTTGACTTCAATATAGTTTACAAAAAAGGCAAATGTCACGCAGATGTGGATTGCCTGTCCCGCTTACAAACAGTAAATACGAGCTTGTCTACTTCATTTGTGGAGTATGATACTTTAAAAAGTTGTCAAATGAAGGTTATTGAGGACAAATTAATAACACCTTCAGATAAATTTGTGAAGTCTAATGATGATGATCTATGTGCCAAAGACACTCAGACTAAAAATTATGACAATGGCACATGGAGACCCTTTGACGGGACATACTGGGACTGAAAAGACAATTGAGAAAATACGAAGGTGTTATCATTGGCCTAAACTTAAAGAAGAAGTCACAGCATTTGTCAAAAACTGTACGATTTGTTAGTACTTTCAAAAAACTAATAAAAAACCAGCAGGTTTACTACAATCTCTTCCAATAACCTCATTGTTTCATACAATAGCAATAGATTTTGTTGGAGGTTTTCCAGTCATTCAGAGGGGAAACAAACACATATTAGTGGCGATTGACCACTTTTCAAAGTATATAATAGCTATCCCGACTGAGGACATGACAACTCTTGTTGTAGCCCAGTTTTTACTGGAAAGGATAGGTCTGGTATACGGATTCCCGTGCAAATTGCTTTCTGACAGGGGTCTCTCTTTCCTTTCCAAATCATTTAAGCAATTTTTAGAATTGGTAAAAACAAAAAAATTAACACCTCTGCTTACCATCCACAGTGCGACGGCCAAGCCGAAGCCGCCGTACAAATAATAGTCAAACTTCTTCAAAAGCTTGCAGTGGATAATCCCGAAAATTGGCACACATTATTGCCTTTTGCAGTATTTCAATTTAACACTACTGTGCAAGATTCGATTCACGCTTTACCATGTACTATCATGTATGGTGCATTGCCACGAATTGTAAACTTAGCCCCACCTTCAACAGAAGTTAATGTGTACAACACACCATTAGTAGAAATTTGCATCCCTGGGTTTACTTATGTTAGGGAAATGGTGCACAATTACATTCAAGATGCCAAAACAAAACAGGCAAAATATTATGATGCACTCCACAGGGATGTCACTTATGCAGTAGGGAATAAGGTATTATACAGAAGTGCTGCCATACAGCCTTCTGGATCAAAATTAAAACTTCCTTATTCAGGCCCCTACACGATTGTACAATGCATAAATCCAGCCTCATACATGCTGTGCGCGGGGAATTCTGATTCCACTTTCGCTGCTCATGTATCAAAGATAAAACCATTTTCAGATTTTAATCCAGACGGCTATGTCGCACCTCTTTTGACTGTTGAGCTGAATGTTCCGATTGATGATAAAGAAGATTCCAGCGTTCCAGTGTCACCACTGCATCTTGTCAGGGTTCACACTCAATCTCAGATGAGATAGAGACTGGTACAGTGTTTCGGAGAGCCACACCAACAACAAGATCGTCTGGACCAGAGGGATCCACCAGTGATATCTAGGGTGGAATCTCCTGTTCAGTGGCAGTACCAGGTACTTTAATGCAGCATCCGCCAGCATTGCAGAAATCATCGCAACAGGTGCAACAGCCACATCACCGACCAGCTCATTCGGTTCCTGCTTTGAGAACAGTCGCGAGAAAATCCCTGAGGCAGACCACAACAGTTTCTCCGGCAGCTTCTGGTATTAACATTACCAAGGAGTCATTGCGACCCAGGCTGCCATCGTTGACTGCCAAGAAATGATGTCATATCTAGGATGTCGGGTCGTCATCCAGAAGGAAGGGGCTCTTGTGACCCGCTTTGCCGCCATAATGCAGAATCAAAGCGAGGTCACATATTTGTGGCGCTTTGCGTTTTTTCCATCGTTGAGCGAATGGTGTGATATTGCGCAACGGATTAAAGATCATTAAATCGGAGGTGACGTGGTGAGCTGAAAAAAAGTAATCGGGGCACAATTTGGCAAGCGGTCGGCCCGTGAGGTGGCTCAGCTTGAGCTCCGCAACTTCGAACGAATTTACGTAGACGAATTATTTCGGTAGCTGCAGTCTTATCCGCAAGTTAAGTTTTGACATGGGACCAAAAGAAGTTGACGTAATTATTATCGATGAAATTAATAATTTGGTTCCATCATAAACGTTTTTCAACACGAAACCATCCGGACTGTGTGACTGGATTGGAGTGTTTTCGCGGATTCGTTTCGTCTCGCAAATTCGTGCGCACTTTCAGCGCCTGTGGTGAGATGCAAAATTTGTGTATCTTCGGTTGAGCAAATTGATCATTTCGCTCCCTTTGAACTTGAACAATGAACGTTAAAATTGAGCTATGGATCAAATGTGGGCTCAATCGAGCCAATGGTATCGTGTTCATAATCGAGCGCTCGTTCTTGCTCTTTGTTAAATTGAGTGTGCGCATATTGCTGTCATATCGCTTATGAGCTGAATTGTACCCTTTAAATTTTTATCGTTTTAAAGCTATTGCCGTGTTTTAATATTGAGTGACATTTTGATTTGTGCTTGTAAACTCTATATCAGCCTTTTATCATCTTAAATGATTTGATTAAACGTTTGTTGTTTTGAGATTTAAAAGTTGACTGCCCGTGCTTTGTGGGATCGTTCAGGGGTTATAAAAGCTTAGTCTAATTGCGAAATCTCGGCTTATGATCATTCTTTATCGAACCAAAACGAGCAGGTCACATAGCGTTATAACAGTATAAATCAAAGAGTTTCATTGTTTGAAGCATTTTACTTTCTTTGTACATTAAATATGTTCATAATTTTTCATATGTTTATATATGAGTGATCACACGTGCATTTTATTTGATAATGTTAAATATTTTGGTATTTTCAGAATAAAAGAATTTGAACGAAAATATTATGCAGATCGTTACATTTTATGGTGTAGTTGCTGTGTTTTATGTCTTTGTATTACTAAGTAGCTGCAATCATTTCATGATCATAATAAGGATGAATCACATGGAACGAACAACGGAAATATTAATTCGAGTCAGTAGTTTCAATATTAAAGCAATTCTTACCAGGCAAATTTTTTTTCTTCGTTGTTTTAATTGACATAGCTTTTTATAGCAAATTTTCACAAGACTTGATGGTCTGGGAAAATTTTTAAAATTCTATTTGTCGAATTATGTTATGGGGTTTCGACTAAAATGAAAACATAATAGAAAACAATAATTCTCCCTAATTAGGCCAAAGTACTACATGTACTACCGAGTTGTTTAATTTAACAAATATATATTTACAACTTCTTTTGTTTTAAAAAAAAATTAATGTGAAATTGGGTGAACTTTAAGCAAATAAAATGAAACAAACATGCTCTCCAGATAAATAATCGCGCTAAACAGGACCACAAACAAGCAATGCCGTCTTGCGAGCGCCGCATGCAAACAGGACATTATCGCCTCACTTTTTCCCCCTGCGCGCTCTCACACCGTGGGTGTGACGTTACCCTAACTTGATACCCTAAATTCAAAGGAACCGAATTTTGGAATGTGGTTTTGGCAACAGTGGTTGCCACTTTTAAGTACATGATAATCCCGCCTCGAGGGGTTGTCTTGTATAGAAAGTTTACAGGGATAAACTCAAGGATAAAAGCCCAATTGTAACATATTTGACAACATAGCCAAAGGACTTTTATCTTGAAATTTGCCACATAATTTTCAGAAGATATGTTCTCAATTAATACTCCATTAATCAGGTATGGTAATGATTGAAACGTGTTCTCATGTTTTAATCTATCTAATGAAAAATTCAGGAAAAAAGACTTCACTATATAAAATTGCTTTACTGAAAAATAAAATGGTGAAATTTTATGGTACTAACTACAACTAGTGCCATCCATTGGCAATTTTCATAAACTTTTGTTTTGTTTTTTAATTATTGGGTGGGGGGCCGCCTGGAAGGAGTACCAAAATAATTTTTGGGCATAATAGTCCAAAAAATCGCTCAACATGGTCAGATGTGGAAAGAAATACACAAATCAGGTGCTGAAGGCAGTAAAAAATTCTGGCAATACGTTAAAAACAGGTATAATGCACCTCCCACTCGCACTATTAAAACAAAAGGTTTGCCAATAAAACAATTTTTTTAGCCTTTTTTAACATTTTATTATTTTTTACTCGAGCTTTTGACATTTTCAACCATTTTAACATTTTTAGTGCCATCTCGCATTGCTTTAATTAGTATTTAAAGCTTTACGCCATCACATGTAAAAAAATGCGTTTGTTGCCAGGCCCAAGGAGAGTTTTTTCTGCGTTTTTTTTTTGTGAAAAAATTTACACAAAATTACAACATTTTTTGGACACATTTTTCAACCCTTATTATGTACAATTATGTACAATTTTTAAAAATGTTGCACTCATTTGGAGAACAAATTTATAAAACGTTTAATTTTTTCCAAATATAAACTATTACAATTTTCAACCTTTTTCAAGGACTAATTTGCAAAATTTTGAAAAATGTTAAGTATGATTAATATTTTAAAACATTAAAAAAATTTTAAGCCCTATTTAGAAAATTTTGGCAATGTTTTCAAAAAAATTATATCCCAGAAATAATTCCTGTCAGAGGGCCTGTTTGTTGCTAAAAGAATATTAAAATTAAAATTCAATACCATGTTGCTAAAAGAATATTAAACCGTTTCAACATTTGCTAAAAGTCTATTAAAGAATATTGTAAAAATGAGATGATAGCATATAGCTGTGTAAGTGCATGGTATGGTTTGGCCTGTATGGTAAAAACATCGTTGTCCTTAATGTGGCGGGATAGCAGTTTTTAAGCTTTACTAAAGCAATGCCAGGCGGCGCTGCTAAAATGTTTTCAAGACCGAAACACCCGGAGTCAGTCTACTGGGTTATACTGTGAGTGGGGTGTTACAAAGATACAAATAATCTTCAAAGGTGAAGGTAGAGGCAAAACCGATATCAAGGACTACCAGCCTATAGCTATAGGTAGCTGCATGTACAAGCTGTTTGCATGCATAATGAAAAACAGGTTACAGCATGAGCTTGAGTCTGCAGCAGCTGCTGAAAACCAGAAAATCGAATTGGGGATAATCTGTTTGTGCTCCTACAACTTATTGAAATTACCCACAAAAAAAGAAAGCCTCTATATATTTGCTTCCTTGACATAAAGGAAGCTTTTGACAATGTGAGGCGGTCTAAACTGTGGGAGAAACTTCAACAGTTAGGGGCAGCACCAGACACAAGCCAGACCATCAAAAATCTATAAAAAAATACAGTATACAACATCAATTGGGAGGGCTCTCAGGCAAATGGAATCCTAGCCACTAAAGGCGTGCGACAAGGATGCCCTGTACCCAACTCTATTCCTGGTGTATATCAATGAGTTGATAACCTGGCTTGAGGATCAAAAATTGGGATATTCCATAGCTAAAAATAAGATCCCCTGCTTGATGTTGGCCTGCTGTTGGAAGATCCCAAAGAACTACAATCCATGTTGGATGTATGCATAGAGTACGGAAAGGACTTTGGCCTTTCCTACAATATGGATAAATCAATAATACATGTACTAGTAGCCTAAGGGGACAGGCACAACGAAAAAACATGGACATTATCAGGGAATCCCCTAGAAATAGTTCAGCAGTATGAAAAACTTGGGTATCGCAGTCAATGGCACCATTAACCCTGCTAGCGCTGGTGCTAGCAATATGCTAGCGCTGTAAGCTAAATGCAATATGCTGGTCAGGCTGATTTGAAAGGTAGCCTTTCAGTCCTACTCCAGATATCAGGTGGTCAGGGGTCTGTGGAAAGGAGTTGGTGCGCCAGCCCTAACCTATGCCAATGATGTCATGCGCATGCCGAAAAGCCACACTAAGGACATGGATGTACAACAGCGCAGAATGGGTCGCTTAGCCCTTGGTGCTAATAGTTTCACAGCTGGCGAGGCCATTCAGGGAGATATAGGGTTGTCTGGGTCCCAAGCCCAAGAAGATAGCAGCCAAAAAGCTACAAGAGGATATCCTGCCTAACCAAACATGTACCACACATACTCTGAAGAAATGGGATGCAAGTCAGGAATAAAGAAACAAAAGTGTCACAGGAGTCCATGGACAAGAAATCGACTTTGGTTTTATACAAACAGAAACAAAGGATAATGAAGGAGCATATCTACAACAACAGCCAAGGTAGCGACCCCCAAGGCAAATGCCAGAACTAAATATTGGGGAAACCATGGTGAAGCCTGCCCATTGTGCCAGGGCCCAGTGGAGGACCTTGATCATGTCTTGAGGGAGTGTCAAGCGCTGGGTCCACCACCGGACCTATGGACCAATTTGGACACACCTACCATGCTAGGTGTGGAAACAGGAAAGCCGGCAGATATGCATAACATTCATAACAACTTTCACAGTGTCAAAACTAGACTAGTGCTGTGGTCCACACTACATAGGTCTGCTGGGTCAACCACACCACCTACATAGACTTGTATATGCAAATTGGATGAATAAGCATCCCATTGGCTCCTTCTGGAACCCTCTGTTGGAAAGGAGTAAACCATCTATAAAAAAAATTATTAACGTCATTTCACAAATGACGTTTTACAAATTCATTTAATAGTTGCATGTGAGCTTTATTCAAAAAATGAAAATTTTTAATTCTACTACAAATAGGAGCCCCAGGACTATCTTCAGAAAATTCCCCATGCCCTTTGGCTATCTTTGAGTTCACCTTAAATCAGCTATTTTCCCTGACAAATCGCTAAAAATCATGTGATTTTCTCTGACCACTGGCCGTTTCCCTGACTTCTTAGGTCGGTAGCAGCCCTGCCATGTGTACTTTGTTTAGATATACTGTATAGTCAAAGTTATTTACAATTACAGTCGAATCTCGTTAATCTGCAACCGAAGGGACGGGCCAAAAACGTGCACCTTATAGGAAGCTCCACTTATTTGCATTTTATTTTCATAAACACATTCAAAAACGATTTCATATAACCTCAGAATGCTTTATTCAGCATTTTACAGTGTGAATTACAAAAAGAATTCACTTTGGAGGAAAAAAATTGGTAATTATGCTTTGTTTAGCATGTTTCATCACAGAATTAGTGATAAGATCTTCCTTTTTCGACTTCCTTGATAATCAAAAGCT
>JAQGBX010006013.1:0-12983 GCA_034698745.1 Megaphyllum sjaelandicum
TGATACATCCCATCACTAAAGATTGCATTCAACAAAGTTTCTGTAATATGTCATCCTGGGTAATTGGTTGTATGGTACTGTATAATTCTTCTGCAATTTATATTCTTTGGATACCGGTAGTTGTTTTTTTTTGGTAATCTTGCGTAGTAATTTTAACTTTCTACATTATATGGGGAAATTAAAAGCATTTTTTAATCTTAATTTTTTAATTGCTAGTAATTTTTGTAACATTTGTGCAACATACATGTAAATGTCATGCTTGCCTGGTTTATTCCTGAAAACACTGTTAAACAAACATTGGATTTATAGTATAGTAAATGCCGACGTTATCAGATAAGTTGTCATGATGTTTTCAATCGTGGGTAATATATAAATCCAGCTATGTATTACTTTAGGACGAAGAAGCACATTCTCTGGAGTTTTATTGCATACAATTATTTTTTATTACAGTTTAACAACTTGATCGGAATATTAATTTGTATGATAATGTCGCTTCGATTTTTTAATTTTACACTATAATTATACCAGTTACATGGTGTATAAGTGTTTGTTTTGTCTTTTAAGATCTCTCACTAATAATTATATAAGTTTGCGCAAGGTGCTCGTAAGGTTTTTTCTGAAATTCTATTTTTATCGACATTTAACTCAAGTCAAACTTGAACGCCTAGCCCGGAAACTTAATTTCTTCAGAGAATTGTTAAACTGTACACGCTTCGATGTAGCCTTCAAGATAAGTTTTTTAACCCTGTTCTGAAAGCTTAGAAGCTTTATTACCTAATAATTTTGTGTAAATGCAAGAGTATAATATGATTTTTATTTGTTCTTTGCTACTTTTTTTTTGTTTGCTCAGAAACAGGCACATCTCTTAAGACGATTACACTACATTGTTCCTTTTTTTAAGTATGTAATTAGTTATTAGTAGTGAGACAAAAATATTCTCCAATTCAAACAGGTTTTCTTACTTGGCAAACTGGGGCACGGTTTTTGTTACGTTAGCAAATGCTTTATGTGCATGTGCATGTCTATATTGTACAGATTATATTTCTATGAGGTTTCATGAAGCAATTTTTGGATGTTTTACAATGTGAATTTCTTGCATCAACTTAATTTAAAAAATAATAGGAAATGTGAAAACGTTTTAAATGTAATGAATTCGAATCTTTTCTGTGATTATTTGTTTCTTTTTTTTTAAATACAAAAAAATTAGTGAAATTATGAAATTTTAATGAAAACGTAGCCTCCAAGTGCATGAAATTATTCACCTAAATTTTTGCTTAGAAATTTCTATTATTATGGGTAATGGGTTGCCACCCACTTGATGTTAATTAAAATTTCATATGTACATGTAGTCGTGAAGGTATGATGATCGCATATCAATGTAGAAAGTCCGAGTTCCAAAATACTGAGCGAGTGATCGGTAGTGAATTAACATAATTACCTCTTCTTTAAGTTCTCCATGTTTGATGCTTCTGAATGATCCCATTCTGTCAACTGCCAGAAATTCTGAAGTCGCTTGCATTATGGAATCTGAACTGACGATGGAAAGGGACCTCTGCCATTCTGACGTTGATCGTCGCCTGCCCTTTCCTCCAAAGTATTTAATTGCTGCAAAATATTTTGTTGTTGTTTCGATTTATGGTTGTGAAACATCAGAATTTTAAATATTTAACATGTGCATGGCCGCATTTGTGTTACCCTCAGTGTGGTTGGGCTTGAACGTCGGATCCCCTTGTGTCTGAGTGGTTACCAGTGTGTAGTAGATGCCATTTTTGGCCATCAGCTCATCGTGGGATCCGAGTTCCACGATTTTACCATCTGCAAAAGCAGCGATTTTATCCGCATTTCTGATGGTTGACAATCTATGAGCGATTATGATTGTCGTTCGCCCTTTTCTTGCCTGAAAAAAGGTGTAGGCTATATACTTTTTTGATTTGTTTTTACTTTTTGTAAATACGAGTCATTGTTCCTTTAGTTGATCGATCGACAAATACTTTACTAATGGGCATTATTAAACTCCAGTCGATGCTCATGTTCTAGAATTCAACAATGGTTCAACAGAAATTACACCAGTAATTACGGGGATAGTCAATTAATACATGTAGATAACTTTAACATTTTGACGATTGTTATTCAATTTTGTTCCATGAATTCCATTCTGTTTTAATTGAAATATGTTTTTATCTACATGTACGAGCGTACAAATATACACATGATATAATACAATTAAGTAGATGTAAATGAATTTCAGCTGAATGGAATTCTTCGTTGAAAAAATGTTTTACAGTGTTTTTGAGGTTATTTATTGGAACTCGTGTGCAGAAATAGGCCAACTTTAAAAATCCACAAACCAACCAACCAACCTATTTATTGGAAATCAAAAGTTGTCCTTGTTACCTTGTCCAAAGCTTCTTGCACCACAGCTTCACTTTCTGAATCTAAAGCCGATGTGGCCTCATCTAAAAGTAAGATCTGAGGATTTTTAATCAAGGCCCTTGCAATTGCAATGCGCTGCTTTTGACCTCCACTTAATTGTGCCCCACGATCACCAACGAGTGTATCGTATTTCTGGAAAAAAAAACAGTAATTATTTTTAAGCGCTCAAATACTCATTGATGATGGACAGTTCATGGACTCTCCTTTGACGGCGCTTATTTATTTATCATAGCTTGCAAATTTCGTTGTCAAAATATTGTGCCTATAGTCTGTTCTGTGATACTCACCATCGGTAAATCCATGATGAAGTTGTGTGCATTGGCTTCCTTTGCCGCTTTTTCTATGTCATCTTGGGTGGCATCATAGCGCCCATATTGGATGTTTTCAGCAATGGTGGTGCCGAATAATATTGGTTCTTGTCCGACGACTCCGATGTGATCTCTTAACCAACCAAGATGCAATGATCGAATGTCATGGCCGTCTAGTTTTACCTTAATTTGTTATTAAAAAATATGTATGCAAGTAGAATTTCTTTTAAATTCTGAATTGGATGGTGGTTTTTGATAGTCAACATTCTTACGTTTCCGTGCAGAGGATCGTAAAAACGCTGCAAGAGTTGAACGGTGGTGCTTTTGCCACATCCACTTTGACCGACTAAAGCCACGGTTTGTCCCCTCTTGATTTTAAGTGACACGCCGTTGAGAATCTGGGTAAAAAGCTGTGATTAGTTTTGCTGACCATCGCCTTGGCATGGTTGTATCATTCACTAATCATGATTTCTTACTGAAACATGTGGACGGCTTGGATAATTGAAGTGGATATCTTCGAATTCAATATTTCCAGTAAGTTCATCTGGCCTTAAACCTTTTTCTGAACTACTATCTACAGGCGGTTCCTGTAATTTTGAAATAAACCATTTTATAAAATGATGAAGGACCAGTACATTTCGAATGAAATTTATATTCGAAAGGCCGGAGTATAATATTGCGAGATCTCGTGAATTTGTTTGTAATATATCTCAGAAGAAGATTCTTGAAACTAGTTTTTCAGAAGCTTTTTGTATGAATGGCATGCAACCTTTAATTTCAGCTAGGTTTCAATTATTAATGCATTTCTAACAATTTTCCTGATGCTCATAGTTGATACGAGCGTTTGTTCAGCATTAAAATTACACTATTGCTGTCCAGCTTAAATATTTTGTTGTGTATCAAAATATGCTTTGAACTGATTCACACGTTTTTATCATCATTATCGCTCATTTGTAATATGCAACCTGCCTCTGAAACTGAAGCAAATCATTTTTTTTTAATTGACGAGTTAATCATTTTCTTCCCAATCCAGACTTACTCTGTCAATGATCTCAAACACTTTGGCTGCTGCTGCTTGTGCTTGTGTAAATGCATCGATGTAAGGCGAACTTTGACCAAGGTTCATTGCACCCATTAGTATACTGAAAAATATCTAGAGAGAGAGAGGATCAAAATTACACGTCATCAGCTGTCTTTCGTTATCGTTTCCATTTTAAAAATTTAGGGAAAATTAAGAATGGATAAAGGTTTTTGTTTATTCCCGTAGATTCCAACAACAAAGAATTATTTCCTATTCCAGTCTCTCATACAACTAACTTAATATTTTAGGAACACACTTCCTATTTTTTTTAAAGGAATACAGTAAATGCGATTTCTTGTAGATTACATGACCCTGTGATGCGAAACATGCTTGTCCCCTTTCTTGTATTTTGGGAAATGTTTTGAATTTTTGACTTCATGAACTCTTGCATTCTGTTTATTAAAAAAGAATAGATGAGAAGTGCTCATCAACTGAAAACGCATGTTAAAATGATAGTAAACTGATATCCAGTCTTTGCCCATACTGCGTTTGCAAACAGGTTAAATTTGAAACAGATATCATCAGTTTACAATGATTTTATCTTTTAACAGATTTAAATCAGTATTTATAATATGAGCGTACGATGTTCGCCAAACAGTTTATAGAGATTTGGGCCAACTTTTATTTGCACTTCTTGAGATCATCTCAGATAATGCAGCACCTTCATGGACTTACTATGATTAGATTGGATGCACTGTACTCTTGGTCACCATTTTCTCTCCCATCTATGATGAGTTTTACTCCATACCAAAACGCCAAAGCAAAACTTCCATAAATGACAATCCAAACTGATCCAGCACCAAGCGACGTTGCCAGTCCTCGTCGAATACCCACTGATCTGGCTTGACCAAGATTGACATTGTATCTTTCAGCTTCCTTCTTTTGACCTCCAAATGCCATCACCGTCCGAATGGCCGTTATGGATTCCTCAGCAATGGTTCCTGCGGTCGCGTAGGCTTTGATCTGAGTTTCCGACAATGTCGTATTCACTTTTCCGACTATCGAAAGGATAACTACGATGATGGGCATAACTGACAACATAACTAAGGTCAGCTCCCAACCATGCAGAAATGCGGTGATGATACTGAAGATGAAAGTGGCAACGAAATAAATGAACATCGCAACTTTTTCCCCAATGCCATCTTGAAGCTTGGCCAGATCACTGCAAGTATCAAAAAATACAATTGGAACACCGTTGATGGTGTATACTTCTTATGCTTTCTGAGGATTCTACTCTTACTCTGATGTGCGGCTGGCAAATTCTCCTGTCTGCTGCGTGTCGTACCACGCAATGTCCTGTTTCAAAACAGATTTCAGAAATAGGTTCCTGATGCGAAATATCTGGTTTTCTGCAGCGATGTTCATGGTGACCACTAGGATGTAGCTTAAGAGCAACTGCGCGGCACCCACCACAGTGGTTTTGATACCAAAATCACTTATTTGATCCATGAATTCCTCATCGCTGATATTCGGATACCTGCCCATGAACGATAAAGGGGTAATTATAGGTTCAAGAACTGTTTTTCGGGCAAACAATGGCTGGTGCACCAAAAGTATTGGGCTAACCGGCCAACCAGAAACCATAACTAATAATAGATTAAGGTTGTTGTATTTGGAAGGTTCCTTGCAAAGACAGTCAAGGAATGCTTCCAGTTTTTATCTTTGCGTTTTTCTGTAGTTTAAAGCAATGTTCAGTCATCACGACACTATATGTATGTATATACTGTCAAATCTAAAATTCATCCTTTTGATAAAACCCCAAGAACGTTTGTTGTAGATTTAGCATTTCAATCTACCATGCCACCTTGAGGATAGGGGTGGAACAATGAGGATTACGCTCTTACCAAAAGTTAGAGCTGTTTATTGTGATGTTTGGATGAAAACTGCTGTCCTCGCTTTGTCCTTTCATTGCACCATAGGTAACCATGGTGTCAGTTATATCTCCAAAGAGAACGGTTAATGCGGGTATACAGATACCTGAACCGCAGGCTGCCAAAATCCCTATGGCTATCAAGATACCATCCAAGACATCTGCAAACCGGAACTGCAAATACCAATGTTTGGCTTAATGTTGATCATGTTGTGTTTACATAATGTACATGCACACGTGTTTGTTCTCTATAATTAACAATCAAGACATTCTGAAAAGACTTGCCAGTTCTTTCAGGCTGACTTTGGGGGTTATTTCTTCTTCAGTGATATTTCCGGAGTCTCTGAAAGATAACACAAATTGGATTTCCATCTAACATATTGCAGAAATTTTAAAGAAATCTTAAATGTTGGAACTGGTACGATTATTTTTTATACTCACTCCGGTTTTTCGTTGAGTTCTTGTGCAAATTCCTTTTCTACTTCATTGAATTTATCAATATACGCTTGGCGTTTCTCACTTATTACTGGTAGTTCATCATCGCCAAAGTGGTGATAGTTTATGGCCTCTACTAAGTCTTTTTTGTGTTTTGTGAGTTTCATTCTCTGTTCAATTACAGTATATTGTGCAAATTAGCATACATTATACACTGTTAATAGCATGCTACGGCGATATTTGATTCAGTAGCCAAAACTACTACTTTTTCGAGAAGTTTGCGTTTAATAGGGACACTTAGACAGTCTAAGACAGAAGCTTTATAAATCGTACTGTGGCATTCGTGAAGTCACAAGTGCAAAAATAATGCATTAGATTTGTCAAACTTTACAGCTGCAGATTAAACATTTGATCAAAGAATTACGCTATGGTACTCGAAAGTAATAATTGAACCTGGTATGATTTGAAGCATTTATATAGAAAGCATTTTTATAGAAAGAATTGCTGCAAGTGATATTGATGGTTATTGATGGATTTAGAATGGTTACGTCTACTTCTAGAGTGATTACTAGGCACGAAAATATGGGAAACGAGGTGCATAACATCTGGCCATACATTCCGAATATTGAAAACTGCCCTTAGCAAATCTGGCCGTTCTCCGTTGGGTCATTTCAAGCTCCTGAGTTTAATTCATCCTGTGAAGGTTCCAAATAAGAGCGTAGTATTCCAGTTGCGTAGCCAGTGTCTTTTACATTTTCGGGACATTCCCAAAAAATGCATTGAATAAATCTATGTTGAGCCATAATTGCAAACTGAGACAAAATTGCTAGCCATCATCAAGTAGTTTTCATTGCACTAATATATTTTTTTGCAAACGGTGAGTAATTTATTCTATTTTAAATTGACAGAATATTCCTGTTATGTAAAACATATTAATGTTGGTTTAATTTTATGATGGTTCTCTCCCAATTTTTAAATAGCTTCACTTACCTTTAAATTCTAATGAAAACCTATCCTATCCAAAATGTATTGCAAAATTGCAGAAATTGGTGTTTGCATCAAAATGAAAATAGTCCTAGCTGATGCCCTCGCAGTTTTGTCATTTGTTTCTGGAGTTACCCTTCCTTTTATGGAAAAAAAGTGTCTTGCTTAGTGATATGATGATAACAAGTGTGATGCAATGCATCTTGTTGAAGTTATGCCACCTGGGATCAATTATTAACGCTTAGTACCTGTTTAGTGTTATGTAATTTTGTTAGTTTTGAACTATCCGAAAACCACAAAATATCTACGAAATACGCATCATGCGGTGATTTACCGGTAATAAAAAATCGAGTTATCAGTTCGACAGGGTCTTTTATTTCCTTAATATCCTTATTATAACACAGGTTTCGATAATGCTCAGCAATTACATTGGAATGTTTTTATGTTGATACCAATTCATGCTTGTTATCATATTCTCCCCCGACAATTGATATGGAATCAAAGTATTAACGTTATGCATTTTTAGAATGAGGAACCTTTTCTACGAAAATGTCTCATTCGCATTAGAAATAGAAACACTAGCTTCCGTATTTGCTCTGATTGGCTAGTTTAGATGTTGTCATATGTTGAAATTTGAAGGGTTCAAACAATGCTAAATGTGAGGACTAAAGGTTCAATTAAACGAAGTTTGATGGTGAATTTACACATTGACTTAGTTAATTTACTAATTTTACTTCTGCATTATTGTGAATCTTTTGGAACGTATAAATTTCCATAATTTAATTACAGCATCTCTGAGCTTTCATGACACATCTTATAAATTCTATAGTGGTTTTAAAAGCAAATTGACTTAGCATGAATTCGAGGTTGAATTGTCAGATACAAGCGACGCCGTTTCCGTACCAAATTTACATGTATATTTTAAAAAACAACATGAATATTTTAAATTTTATGAAAATGAAAAATATATCTTAAACCAATAATCCTTCTTTGACACGAACGTGTTCACATTTTTTTTAGCACGAGCTAGGCTGAAGATTGTCTTAAAATATTGAATTTTCCATATTCAAAGAAAATCTTTGATGGTAATTCTCAAACATATAGCATATTCGTAAGAATTTATTCTCGTAATTATTCGTATTAACAACAACAACAACAACACATGTATTGTAATTAAAATAATTTTATTTCCTTAGCAAAACTAAAATATATAATTATCTTGGTTTTACTGTGGTACCCTGCAATAAAGTGCAGTTTCGTGAAGCACGAGCTGTTGTATTGCAGCCTGTATTATTGGTTATTCTTTTGGTTTTGAAATTAGAATTTTGAATTGACTTCCTTATAAATGCAATAGACTATTAGAAATTTAATTTAACGATGATGTTGGGATTCGATTAAAATTGAGATTTGGATAACCTCTCTTTACCCTTGCCATATGGTATTACTGTATGCAGATTGTAGGGTAGGCTACTGAATTGAATTTATGCCCATAGATATTCTTTAGGTGGCAGTTTCCACTTATGACCCGAACTGACGCACATGTATCACCCTACCCTCACTCTTGTGAAACAGTTGAAGTTTTGTAATTCATTGGGTAACTTCCCTGTTTTTCATGGCTTTATACATCCGAGTCTGTTCTGATTATTTGGGGATTGGTAGGAACATTAACGTGTGTACATGCACATTGAATACTAAGATAAAACGGTATGCATATCACATTATCAAATATGCTAGATTGTCTATTTTTAAAGTGGATAAAACTTGGTAACAATTTAATATCCGTTGTCAAGCACGTCATGCTTCTCGGAGTTTAATTTACTAGTTGTCAGTTTTTATAGAATAGTCTTGGTTACTGAACTGATTGGTTTTTCCCAATTTTTTTTCTCTTGGCCAATCAATAAAAACGCATGTTTTTCGGATTTTAATTATCTTTATTTACAAAACTTCGAGTCAAGCACATTCAGTGAGCTATAAATACACGTAATATAAAAAGAAAATAGTTTGCCATTCATATTAAATAGTTTACGATAGCAGGGCATTATAATATCTCTGACTAGTATTGAATAGACTAGCGTCAAAGACTTCTCGAAACTTTCCTAAACTCACTTCAGCATATTAAAGATGCTGCGATTAATAAGTCATTCCAAAGAGTTCCAGATTAGTCATGTTGGTTTGCTTTCGAAGAGTGACCAGCGTAAACCCGTTGACGATCGTGGTTAAATAGAAGAGGTCGGTAAAGTTTGTACATGCGCAGACAACCCAAAATTTGGGTGTTGTTTTGAACTTTATAATGTCTGGTAAACTTGTCCACTCTCCAGCTTGCACGTTCTACGAGTGTCCTTTCGATTGCGTCTTGTAGAATTTGTAGTAATGTCCTTTCTTGGCGATCAGTTCATCGTGAGTGCCTATTTCAACCACCACGCCTTGATCTATGACTGCGATTTGGTCGGCGTCTTTGATGGTGGACAATCGATGGGCCACGGTGATGCACGTGCGTCCTTTTTGGGCTTGTTCGAGAGCTTCTTGGACCACCTTTTTAAAGAAATAAATGGATTTCAAAATGGTTATTAATCGTTATCGAATTGATATAAATTTAGAAATTAACTTGCACCGATGGTATTTTTGACTGCCAAATTGAATCTCTAGTTAAGATTCAGCAGGAAATATTAAAGTAACATGGTCTCTGTTTCTATGGGCTACCAAATTATTTTAAGTTGTCCTTTTTTGTCACACCTTTTCGCTTTCTGTATCCAAGGCCGAAGTGGCTTCGTCGAGAAGCAAAATCTTTGGATTCCTCAGCAATGCTCGAGCAATGGCTATCCTTTGCTTCTGTCCACCACTCAGTTGCGCTCCTTTGTCACCAACAGACGTTTCGTACCCCTGAAAAGTAGTTAGACTTCTCATTAGAGGTATGTCTAGACTGAAGCTGCAAGGTTCATTAAGAATTACAATTATAACACTCCGTTGCACACTGTACTTGCTGGCAGGTTATTATCTTCAGTTTTTACTTATTTAAGGACATGATAAGGTCATACTTTGTATTCTAAGCTAACTTGGCTATACGAGAAGTGTCCAGCCAAGCTATAGCATTTTTTTCTGTTACATTTCTGCTCAATAAACCATTGAAGAAGAAATGAACCATTTGTCGTCAATGCCCTAAGACGTTGTGTCCCATCAATATAATCATTTCCCAATTGTTACGGAAAACGAGAATGTTGTTTTGGAAAATATGACATGAAATGACGACCGACAAAATGGATTGCTCAAGATACTGCAAACAGCTACTTTTTTGAGATTGTAGTTTCTAAATCGAGGGACTCAATCGTTATCCTATCTGATATTGAATGTAGACAAAGCAAATTTTGCATCTGTACCTGAGGCAGGCTGCTGATGAAGTTGTGAATGTTAGCATTTATGGCTGCTTCTTTGATTTCCTCCATCCCTGCTTCACGGGTGTTGTCACCATACGCGATGTTTTCTGCAATGCTTCGGGCGAATAGCATTGGTTCTTGAGATACAATACCAATGCGGGACCTTAGCCATTGAATGTTTAATTCGGAAATGTCCTTGTCGTCCATTGACTGCAAGTTAACATAAAGCATAAAGGTTTGAGTTACATTTATCAATTAACAACGTTGGGGTTACGGCCAAATGTCCTGTTTCTGCATTGGGTAAGATGTTACGCCATAGTGACAAACAGAACAAAAAGCATGTATGCTGCAAGCCGCCGATGCTTACCACGCATCCTGAAGCAGGATCATAAAATCTTTCCAAAAGTTGGATGCAAGTGCTTTTTCCACAACCGCTGCTTCCAACCAAAGCCACAACGTGCCCTGGATTGATCGTCAGATTCAGGCCGCGCAACACTGGCACGTCTTTTCTCGTTGGATAATTGAATTTTACGTTTTTGAATTGAACCAATCCAGGTGTTCCATCAGGCTGAAAGAGAAATAAAGCATATTCGTTGAACTACGTGACGTGTTTGCTGATGGTGCATGTGCATCTTTTATGCTTTTGCAAATTTTAATGGGAGGAAATAAAACAGACAATGTGTAGTTTGGAAACACTCACCAAGCGCATTCCACTCTCCAAAGACGAGTCAATTTTTGGCTTCCGCTCCAGCAAGACGAAAATTCTGGATGCAGACAGCATGCCTTTGGTGGCGTTAGGTGCAAATGCAAAAGCACTGCCGACCATCCTCGTGCCAACAATCAAGAGTTCTGCAACCCTGTAAAAATAGTTGGCATATTGTATAGTATTCTAAAATACAGTTCTTATGATAGGTTTTATGTTTGACAGGAAAAATCCTTAATATTTACTTTTTCATGTAATACATGAAAAAGAAAATATTGAATGTGAATGTGATTTTAATATTGTAAATATTGAAACTGAATGTGGTTTAACACTAAATAATTGCAAGTCGACAATAACGCCTCCCTAACTGAGCCCGGAGCGCAGTATCTGAAGTATATTCGTGCAAACTGTTCTCCAAAACATTACAAAATAAATTTACGGCGAGTATTTTCTTAATTGTTTTCAGAACCTTAAAATGGTAATACAGTATAATAGTTGCAAGAAAATTAGTTATTCTTAATATGTGAGTGGTTAAACGACATTTTCATATACACGATTTATTCAAAAAGCCTGGCATTTATTTCGAACTTTTGAACATCTTTAAATAATTGAACACATTATACTCACTTGAAGACGTTCTCATAAGTAGCTGAATCTTTGGTCATGAGAATTCCACCATAATACATAGTTGCTAAATAAAAATGGAATTAGTGAATGTGTCTTTTGTCATAATTCTGTGTCCCATCCCCACCCGTATCTTTGGTCTAATTTAAATTCTTACCTGCGTAATCAAAGAACTGGATCGATTGTGAGAATCCGTACACGAAACCACGCACATGAGCTGCTTGCAGTGCTTGTCTGTAAATATCAAACTGTTGTTAGATCATTTTTTCGTACTTTTAAGATTTATATAGTGTTTTTATTTGCCTGTGAGGCTTGGCCAAAAAGTCCTTGTAGAGAGTTTGAAGCCTGTCTTCCATGTGCAACGAAGCCACTGTACGAATGTTGGAAATCGCCTCAATGGCAACCTGAAATACAGTTGCCATGACATTAATCGAAAAGGTTCTGGAAATTACGGATTATCTGGACATGGTCCATGACATACTTTATTGGCATCGTCGAGAGAGAGCATCTCACTCATGGATTGAAGACGGATTATTTTTCCTTGCAAATAAGCAGCCAGTAGAATAAAAGGAATGAAACACATGCTGACCAATGACAGCTGCCAACAGAGCACAAGGGCGATGATGGTGCTAGCGCCAAGAGTACAGATGGCTTGGATAATGGTTCCAATTCTTGACCCTGTAGCCTAATATACAATAGTGTTTGTTTTTTTAAAAGTTGTTATTGCATCTACAGTAGTTTTTTTGCATTAATCAAACCCCTTATAAATAAATTTGAATTCAGCATTCGAGGGGAATATGATTCAAATTTGTGATTGCACAAGTGAGTTTTTCTTTGTTCAAAAATAAGATTTTTTTTACCATAGCTTTGACATTATAATCATCAAAACCTTCATGCACTTTTGTACGACCACAAATGTTTTGCAACTCACCCCTTGAAAATGGGCAATCACTACGAGCATAATTGTTATACCGTGCTGCCTTCAAATAAATAACGGGCTACTAAAACGGTCTAATCACATTTTTTTCCTATTTTGAAATACTGCCGAGAAGTGGCTCCTTAGAGGAAAATACAAATGTATTAAATACTAGCGGTAATACCCGGCCTTTCCCGGGTAAAAATTGTTGTTTGATTTTCGAACCCCTTTTATGCGATCAGGAGTTAGATTTAGCTG
>JAQGBX010006014.1:0-12981 GCA_034698745.1 Megaphyllum sjaelandicum
AGTGGAACGGGTGCAGAAACATGCACCCGGTGCACGTGGGTGTACACTTTTTCGGTGAGCCGAATTCGCCATAAATTTATGTAATCCACTTGCATTTCACTGCAATTCTACACTAGGTTCGCTGGAAAAAGAATGGATATGAATACACAAAAGAACAGGATGGCATTATCACATATACCACATTTGAGATTTTGCTTTCTTTAAAAGGTCAGGAAGACAGTCATGGCCAATTTAACATAGGGACTATCCCAGCATTTGCCTAAAGGAGTTGGGGGAAACCATGAAAAACCACAATAGAGGATAGCCGACCCGGGAATCGAATCCGGGTCTACCGAATGCAAGAGGAAAATGCTAACCTTTAAGCCACCCTGCTCGGTAATCATGATTCAGTAACTTAGCGTCCTCAATGTCTATTTCACCTAAAATAGTTGGCTGGACAAAAAGGTGCCTCCGAAAATCTATGAAACAACGAGAAAATTAATACATGATCAAGCGATTATTGACGACAACTTCAGAAATTGCTTTTCTAGCAAAGAACTTCATAAATTATTCAAACGAAGTGAACAATTACTTAAAAAACTCCTGAAAACTTGCGGCTAAAAAGACTATTTTCCTAAAAATGGTCCAATGATGGAGTTTTTTATTTCCAGCCCAGATGTACTACAATGTACAGTGAAACCTTTTAAGAGTTACCACCAAAAAAATGCCTTGTTGGTCACTGTACACAAGTGGTCACTATTCGAAGAATGCCTGAATTAAATTAAAATAATGAACATGTACGTGCAATTATATATGCAGATTGTAATACACGTAATAAAAAAACCACAAAACTAAAAAAATACAGAATCATTATGTCCAAGTTTTAAAGCAAGATGTAACGTACCTCATTCGTTGTCTGGTCACTTTTTAAGGTACATTGGCGATGTAAAAATTGTAAAAAAAGACAAAACACACTGGTCACTGTACACAATAGACAGATATGGTCATGGTCACTATACAAGAAATTTTTTAAAAAGGAAATGTGCACTATAGAAAAACAATACACTAAAAAGTGGTCAACATACCATAAATAAGTGGCCATCATTGAAAGGTGGTCACTTTTCCAGGTTTTGCTGTATTAATTGATGCAAGCTGAATCAAAGCAACGAATGAACACATTTTAAGTCAAGAAATCGTCTTTGGCATTTTTAACGTGATTTTTCATGTTTGTCTATATGTTTTTTTTCCCTTAATGTTGTGTGGTTGGCAATTTTCGACGTTTTTTTTTTACCTTTTTATCTGTTATATGTGTAATTTTTTACTTGTAAACGTCGTTTTTTATCGTTATATTTTTTATAATTTTTGACGTGTTTCATTTTTTTTTATTACGTGTTTTTATGTTGTTTGCAACATTTTTTTATCGTCATTTTGACGCATTTTGTAATAGTTGTCGTTACTTATTTTTTGTTTTGTTTTTATTTTTTTCGTGTTTCTTTGGCATTTTTTAAAGTGATTTTTTATTTTTGTTTGCATGGTTTTTTTTTGTTCGTAATGTTGTGTGTTTGGTCATTTTCGACGTTTTTTTTTTTGCGTTTTTTGTCTTAGTTTTTTACCTTTTTGATCGTGTTTTTTTTAAATTTTTTTCTGTTTTATAATTTTTAACGTGTTTTATTTTCTTAAAAGAGGTTAGTTTTTAATTTAAACGAATTGTTGTTGGTTTTTTTTGGCATTTTTGACGTGTTTTAATGTTTTGTCGTATTTCTTTGCCATTTTCAGCTTGATTTTTCATTTTTTTAACTGTTTTCTCGTTTTTTTTGACGTGTTTTTTCCCAAAGGCATAATGTTTTATGTAATTTCAAACGTGCATGCTGGCATCACGTTTATCGTTAGCTTTTTACCATTATAATTCTTCTTTTGTAATTTTTTTTTTCGTTTTTATATACTTTGTCATTTGTAACGTAATATATCACTTCACCCGTGTTTCTTGGTCGTTTTGCACGTATTATTTTATCTTAAATGTTACGTGATTTTTGTCATTTTAATATTTTTTTTTATTTAATTTTTTTAATCAAGTTTTACTTCGCGTTTTCCACACGTCATTTCATATTTTATCAAAATACTTTAACGTTAAGTAGTTTTTTTGTCGTATTTTTGACCAATGTTAACAGGTTTTTTTTCAATTTTGTCTACATGTTTTTGACATTCTTTACGTCATTCTTTTCGTATTTCTCTTGCATTTTTAACCTGTTTTTTTTTCCATTTTTGACGTGATTTTGCCTTTTAATGGGGTTTTTCTTTTACTATTTCAATGTTGTTGTTATCTTTTTTTTTAATTTTACCTTTTTTGTTATACATGATGTGTTTTATTTCAACAATTTTGAACTTCTTCCAAGGGCAAATTTGCAAAAAAATTAAAATTGTAAAGTGTGGTTATTTTACAATATTAAAAAACCCTAAGCCGTATTTATAAATTGTCTAAATATGATGGGGCCTCACAATTACGATGATGTGCTGTCCATAAGGGCTATTTAGGACATTAAAACCTCACGACGCCGTGGCCTAATAGTGATTTAGGGTTGCCTTAGAGAGACAGAAGTGGGTTATCCGCATGATTTTTGGTAGGATTGGAAGACGGAGATAGACATAATGCACTAAGGAGGTCACAGCCCCTTCTGGCATAATTTGTGGTATGTTGTTAGCCGCCAGTACGGCCCCTATATTACCAATACGTTAAGCCGGGGTATCTGAAGGCGGTGTTAAAAGGTTCGGAGGTCTAGGTTGGTGTCCGGATTGGTTGGGCCTGTTTGCCGAATAGTTTGGCACCTCTGTACAGTATAGCCACATTTCAAAGTGATGAATGTTGTGGAGGAATAATTCATTGAAATTTTGGTTGTTAAAACTAGTAGGGAGATGATTTTATGATGGTATTTCTTTTAGTCGGCATGGAGGCAGTCAAGGAGCAGATGGAGCCAGGTAGGGGTGCCTGCTAGGCATAATATACATGGTGTTAACTTGACAGGCTTGAAAGACCATCAATTTCTAATGCTTCCCTACCTCAATGGAGAAAGGGGGGCATTGGAAATTATCCACAATTTTTCCATTCTTTCAAAAATGTCAAACAATTTATACATTCTGTCGACTAATGCCCAACACTGATTTCAGCTAATTTTTGCAATAAAAATAAAATAAAATTATAATCAAAACACAACGAAGAACAGCTGAAAACCATTTTGAAGATGTGGATAAAAGTTTACATTGCTCTGTGACGGGGCCACGTGATAACCAAACGTGAACAAGGATTGGAAGACAGTCATGGCTGATTTAATATAGGAACTATGCTAGGATTCGCCTAAAAGGATTGTGGGAAACCATGAAAAACCACAATCAAAGATAGCCGACCCGGGAATCGAACCCCGGTCTATCGAAGACAAGACGAAAGTGCTAACCTTTAAGCAACTTTGCTCGGTATCCTGATGGAGTAAATTCGCGCCTTTAAAGACCATTTCACTGCGATCATAAGCTATTTTTGAAATGTTTTTCATTAGTTTTAAACATTCGTTTTTTTGTCGTTGTTATGAGATTTGTTATTTTTTAATGTTTTCTTATTTTTGACATGTTTTGTAAATTTTGGTCGTGTTTCTCTAGCATTTTCAACGTGAATTTTCCATTTTTTCTAATTTTTTTTTGTTCTTTTTCATGTGTTTTTACACTGTTTTTAACGTGTTTTTGCCATTTTATGTTTTGTTTTTACCATTTCAATGAGTTTTTTTTCAGTTTTTTTAATTTTACTTTTTTTTGTTATTTTTGTTGTTTTATCATTTTAACAGTGTTTGTTGTTGTCATATTATACTTTTTTTTGTCAATTGTGTCACTTTTAACTTTTGTTATTTTTTTGTTGGCCTTTTGTGACGTATTTTTGCCTTTTTTATCGTTTAATTTTTACCATTTATGTTTATGTTTATGTTTACATTTATGTTTTATCATTTTAACAGTGTTTTGTTTAGTAATGTTCAACGACTTTTTCGTTGTTCTATTTTTTAATTGTTTTTTAATTTTTGCGTGATTTTACCATTGTTTTCATTTTTTGATCGTTTTTGACGTGTATCTGCCATTTTTTTGTATTATAACGTCTTTTATATACGTGTTTTTAATCGTTTTCATTATTCTTTTGTAATTTATCGTTTTTTTACTTTAGCGGCCATTATGAACGAATTATTATGTTTTGTCATTTTTGACCTGATTGTTTTGTCATTTTTATCTAATTTGCTTTTTTTATATTTTCTTTGAAATGTTTTATGTCGCGTTTTGAATACGTCATGCCAAATTTTATAAATCAAAAATCAACTCGTTTATACAACTGTTTTTTTTTACTTGAAAAAAAAACAAAGGCAATATTTTACGTTTTTTGACTTAAATCGTCGAAAGAAAATTGTTGTTTAAATTCAATTTATTTAAAATTAATAGAAGATATTGTTATGTTTATATAAAATGTGATTTATAAAAGAAAAAAAACTTATTATTGCGGCAATATCATCTGCAATTTAAATTTTGAATTTAAAACATTATACATTTTATTTCTTAATTGCATTAAAAAAAAATCACTACTAATACTAATATAGTAAAACCTGAAAAATTGACCACCTTTGAATGGTGACTACCTGTTTATGTTGACCACTTTTTGGTGTTGTTTTTTCTAGTGTACATTTTCTTTATAAAAATTCTCTGTATAATGACCAGTGACCACTTGTCTATTGTGTGCAGTGACCAGTGTGTGTTGTCTTGTTTTGCAAATTTTACATTGCAATGTATCTTAAAAAGTGACCAGATAACAGAAGAGTAACGTTACATTTTGCCTTAACCCTTGGACAAGATAATTCTGTATTTTTTGGTTTTGTGGTATTTTACTATACGTGTATTAGTTGTAAAGTGCAGTGTACATGTTTATTATTTTAATTTAATTCAGACATTCTTTGTGTAGTGACCACCCATTGCAGTGACCAACATAGCATTTTTTAGTGGTCACATTTAACAGGTTTTACAGTAATAATATTATCCAAATTTTCCTCTCGTCACCCATAAAGTACATAGCCTTTAATTTTTTTTTTCAAAAAAGTATTTTGTCATAATCTTGAAGTACGAGTTTTGTGAACAATCAAGTGGAAGTGGACTGCAGCAAGGGGTCATGTAGACCCGGTGCACCCCTGGAGTAGTAAAACCCTGAATTCTAGAGTGGGTCACCAATATGCCGGGGCATCGACGGCTCCCTCATAACCCAGCGTGGTACCCTAAAGGGTAATATTAACGAAGCAAGACAGTCATGAGCTCGCCTTGCGATTCAACTATAAACCTTTTTTTTTTATATTTTATTACATGAATTATTTTACACAAGTTCGAATCCCGCACAACCTTAATTTTTTAAAAAAAATTCTTTTTTTTGTATGTTTTTCAATAATAATTTGAGTATTCCTACATTTCGAATGAAAACATTGTTATAAACTTTATAAATTAGGTATTGCAAGAATTGCACACTCGAGACACCCTGTACCAGGTGTGTGAGTGTGACCGGAGACGTTCCACTTACGCAGCGTAATAAGCGCGATGAGTCGTTGCATCTCCTTAACGCAAGCAATATAGAAAAATAGAAGGGGAGCCTTTGCTTTTCCTAAGGAAGCGAGTATGGCTCCAAGATGCTGCAGGGAAGCCCACGATTCACCGAAATCGGGGAGCTTCTTGGCTGGCAACGATGTCGAGGCGCTAGGCCTAGACAGAATACGAAAACGACCGAGATGGTGTTTTCAAACGCTTATAGATCACGAACGCGAACGCGATGCAAGGAAGTACAGACGCGACTTAACAGCCGAGAAAACTTTCTTGATATAAAGTCAGTAACAGTTTATTTAAACGCAGAGTATAGTTATTTTAAAATACAATAAACGCGACTGATAACGAAAATTTTCAAAGTTACAAAAAATGCAAAGTCAAAATACGATGTATCTTAAAACTGGAGACGTGTGAGGGGGATCCGCCCTACACACGCAAGATAAAGACAATGTGTCGCTCCTAGAAAAACGTCCCGAATTTATACTTCTTGAACGGATAAATTTTGATTTTTTAATTGCCTAGAATCGACCAATGGAGTTGGGGACACCAACTCCGCGTACCTGTGATAGGTTGCCATAATTTTTAGGTAAAAACGGCCCACTATTTCAAGTTTCTAAAACATGTTTTTCTTATTTTTCTCATTACAGGTAAGTTCCGGATTTTGGGTTTTTTTCTTTCCTTCTACCTTGAACTTGAAAAACAAAAAGATTAAAAATGTGACCCTCATGTTCCTCACCCTAATGGTAAGTATTTAATTAGCCTAATTTTCTTGGTCACTTATTTGGGATCACCCCTTTTTCGCGTAAAGACGACTCTTGCGTTAATTAAGGGATTAGTTCGATCTCCCTTTTCCTGGAAAGATGTCTCTTGCGTTAATTAAAGTTTTAGTTGGGGTTGTACCCGGAACTATTCTCTAATTTAAATTAAAATTTTTCTTAAGAATTCGGCCATTGCCTCTCAAACCCCCCCAGATTTTGGGGAGAAGACATGAAAAGCAAAATCTCTAGCAAATCTCTAGCGTGCATGCCAAGTGGAAAATATGTAAGAACAAAAATGAAATAGAACAATTTCTCATGCACGGCTGCTGGTGGATTACTCCTTATGTTGATGTGGACGACGTCCGTAACGCTTGGCCTCTGGAACCTTCTGGAGTCTTGAGACTGGAATCGTAACCTCGCGTAGGCTGGCGATTGTAGCGATCCCCTGGCTCGGCGTGGGATGATTGTTGGGACTCGTCCGTGGATCCGTGGACGTTCCTGTAGTTGGGGTCCGGGACTTGGGTAGAGAATGCTGATCCAACTCCCTGGATCGTGTTGCTGGAGGAGTCAACCGGCCTGGTCGACCTTTAGCTGCTGAAGACGTGGCCATCCAAGGTGTTACTTTGACGTGTATTAATTATCTTTAAATATTAATTTGATCGCGTTTTTTTATCATTTTTGTTATATTTTTCTTTTTAAACATTGTTTGGTACCTTTCTTTATTTTTGACGGGTTGTTGATAATTTTTATCCTGTTTTTTTATAATAAAAAACGTGAATTTTTTCCAAAAAAAAACCCTGAAATTTATTGGCAACTTCAGGAGTAATGACAGAGAAAATTTCATAGGTTATTTTTTTTCAAAATACGTGTACATTAATTTTTGATTGATTGTCATTGGGTAAAAAAAAAATATTTTTAAAAGCTGTAAAAGTCGGGGAAATTGACAATGAAATTGGTTTTTAAATATTTTTCTCAAATTTTCATGAAATGTTAGTGTAAATTTTGTTGAATTTAAAAAAATATTTGTTGAATTTTTCTGAGTTTTTGCTGCCTTTGCCTTGAATTACGCAAAATGCTAGTGAGAAATTTGCTGGAATTCATGTTTTTTAAAATTTAAAATTTAATTTTTTTGCTGAAATTTCTTAGAGTTTCGTAAATTTTTGGTGAGAAATTTGCTGAAATTGCACCTTATTTGTTGATTTTCTGACGCCGACGCCATCTTGATGCACAGCAAGAAGTCCGATCCGTCCGAAATCGAAGCCTTCATGAAGCTGTGGAAGAACGGAGGACCAGTGGTCATCGTGCCCACCAAATATTATTCCACTTCGACCAACGTCTTCAGGGACATGGGCATTTTGATGGTCATCTGGGCCAATCACAATTTCAGAGCTTCTTTGGCCGCCATGCAACAAACTAGCAAACAAGTTTAATAAGGACAAACGCTCCAAAACATCGAGAAAGAGGTAAAAGGTCACAGGTTACTTTACTTTTTCACACAACATTTGAAGTTTTTCTAACTTTTGTAAAAAACAACAATGCTTGAAATATGTTTTAAAAGTATCAACAATTTTTGAAATTTTTATTCGGCGTACCCCCAGGCCTGGAAAATTCAGGAAACTTGAAAATGTCTGAAAAAGTCAGGTAAGAATGACTTATTTTGAGAAAGCAAGGAAATTTAACGAAGTCGAGTAAAAATTTGCAAAACTTTCTACGTTTTCCGAGGACAAATTTAAAAAAATTTCTACGTTTTCCGAGGACAAAAGTGAAACAATTCCCTACTTTTTCCGATGAAAAAATTTCAAAATTGTGCCTGTTTTCCGAGTTTAATTCTGCAATATTTTTCACGTCTTACGAGTCGAATTTAAAATTTTGTCTCATGTTGTCCTAGTAAATATGTGCAACATTTTCCACGTTTGGCGAGCTCAAATTTGAAACATTTTCCACGTTTTCCGAGTAGAAATTTGCTAAATTTTTCATGTTTTCGGAGAACCAATTAGCAAAATATTCCAGTTTTATACATTTATATATTTATATCAAAGGATTCTTGGAAACTTCCGTATCATGAAGAACTAATGGAGAATTCGGCTCATCACACCAGGTGCAGTTACAGTTTCTTGTGGGTGAAGACCGATGACGTCACATGTGTTGCGCGATGCGACCTCTAGACGCCTAGGCGATTATAATCCGCCATGTTGGATGCACCGCTGCCACCAGCTCCCTTGTTGGTGGCAGCGGTGCACACCTGGTGCACGGGGTGTATCCAGTCTAAGAGTGCACGTAGTGTGCACCCATTTCTGCGAAGTATGCACCATTTACGAGCCGAGTGGAACGGGTGCAGAAACAGTATGTTACAGTATGTGCAATATCTAATGGTTCTTAATCCCTCAAAAAAAATTTTGTCATCTCATCCCCGAGCAAGGCCGGGTTTTACCGCTAATTGGATATACAGCAATGTCGGGATCTAGAATAATCTTCCACAAATGCACAGGACAGTACGACGTGTTAGAAGAAATGGTTAACCAAAGAAAAGGGTTAATAATTCATTTTCTTCTAAATAGATGAGCTGGGTAGGAAATTTAAGCAAATAGGAAGACGGTCATGGCTGATTTAATACAGGAACTATCTCAGCATTGCCTAAAGGGATTGTGGGAAACCATGAAAACCACAATCAAAGATAGCCGACCTGGAAATCGAACCCAGGTCTACCAAATGCAAGACAAGAATGCTAACCTCTAAGCCACCTTGCTCGGTGAACGATATATTAAGGAAAAATAAAATATTTCTTTTAAATGTGCAGTTTAGAGAATGGAGGTTGACATTCAAAACAATAGAAAACCAATTTAAAAAAAATAAGAAACGAGTCAATTATGTTTTTTTTAAGTATTTTATCACATTTTAAAATCACCTTTTAAAATCACATTTTAAAATCATTTAAAAATTCCCCGACCAAATACAACGTAAGAATATTGACATATTTTTCAAATTTGACACTGGAACATATTTGTTTAAATTTACTAACGACAATTTTTAATATTAACATAGAAATTTTTTAAAAATTTGGGTTCGAAAAACCTATGAAATTTGGAAAATTTGTACATGGAAAACGTGGAATAATTTGCAAATTTCTACTCGGAAAACGTGGAAAATTTTATAAATTTCTACTCGGAAAACGTGAAAAATGTGGTTAATTTCTACTCGGAAAACGTGGAAAATTTTGCTAATTTTTACTCGGAAAACGTGGAAAACTTTCCAAATTTGTTATATGAAAACGTGGAAAATTTGGCAATTTTATACTCGGTACAAAACTTTGTAACTTTAACACAAGGACAGCTGTAACCAATCATAAGAAAATTCATAAAATTCATAAACATTTACAGGATGATCACCAATACCAAATACAAACTATGCAGCATAAAATCATAGGAACAAATTAAATTATTGAAACTGAGAAAATGATAGATAATGCTGTTAATGGTGAATCGGCTGACATTTTAATTATACAAAACTTATCAGAATGGCTTAATTGACATCTGAATTTGAAATTTCTCATCTGGGTGTATAAATAGATTTTTCTAATTGTGAATAATAAAAATTATTTGATTACTGGACTTGTGGATTTATGTGCATGTATTTTTATTTACGGAACAATTGTAAAAAATTTCTAAACTTTTTGGGACATCCCAAGGGGGAGGGGGGTGATTGGTTGACCGGAAACAGTGCGGACAGGGGGTAGGGTAGGAGGTCCATTTTTGGGATAATTTTGCGGACGTCCTTTTTGAATGGCCCTTAAAATTAAAATTTATGCAACATCGAATGTACAAAAGTTGCCAATTTTTACGTAAATTTTAGAAATTTCTATCCGAAATCCTTCAAATTTTGTTAAAAATAACTGATTTTTTAATACGTTCCTTACTGCATACATTTTTTTTATTTAGAAGAAAATTCACGAAGCGCAACTCATGCAGTCAGATAAATCATGGAAAAATGTTTAAAAAAATCTACTTTTATTATTTTTCAGTTTTTTCAGTTTTTTTTTTTTTTTTTTTTCAAATGTTGCATATTTGCATATCATGCGTTTAAAACCAAAAATTTATATCACTAATTTTGCATTTAAAAAGCTGAAAGTTTGCATTTTCACACTTACTTAAGTGGAAATTTGTGAACAATATGTCCTGTTCTATCGAAAAGAAAGTTACTGTTGTTTAAATGCAATTTTGGTTTGATATCTTTAAAACATTTTTACAGCAAGGACTGCAGAAATGCATTTGTGGCATGAATTAAGCGGGCTTGTAGTAATCAAAAGAAAGCAATGAGCGTTAACGTGCCACACTGCGCATATCTAGCATATAGAAACTATGTGGTGCTTAGTTTTTATTAAAATTTAAAGGCGAAATTATTCAAATTTTGCATAAAATTTATAATTGTAATTAATTTTGGGGGTAAAAATGTACGTACGTACATTAGAACCACATCTTACGCCCTCTCGAAATTCAGGGATAAATAATAAGCCAATAGGCGCTAATGTGCCAATCTAAGTTCATTTTTGAGGCTTTCGAAACGAGGCAATGAGCGCTAACGTGCCACCCTGTGTGTATCCACCTCGCGAGTGGCGCCAAATTTAAAAATAAAAACTAGGGGTACTCATGCAGGAGCTTCACGACAGCCTCCTACATTTCTAAAAAAAAACAATCAAACTTATCAAAATGTAAAAAAACCAGGGTTTCCCCAAAAATTTCATTTTTAACTTCCCTAACTTTTTTAGGTTTTCAACAAAATTCCCTGACCAATGACAACGTGAAAAATGGACATATTTTCCAAAATTGACACCGGAAAATGTGTTTTTCAATTTTTTTACAAAAAAAAAAATGAGACCGGAAGATATATGTTTTTTTTAAAAAAAATTATTTTCCGGGGTCAATTTTGTAAAAAATGTAAATTTTTCACGTTTTCATTGGTCAGGGAAATTTTTTTTAACGACAATATATTAAAAATTAACGTAGAATTTTTTTTTAAAAAAAATTTAAAAAAAAGCGTGAAAATTTTAAAATGGAAAAATGTTGTATTCGGTAAATGTTATTTTATTTTCCGACCACTTGATGATGGATATTGTTGTTAAAAATTTGTGCCCGGAAAAAGTTGAAAAATTCGCAGATTCGCAAATTCGCAGAAAAAAATTGAAATTTCTGTTCCATTTTGAATGTGCTTCCGGTTAATGGTCAGTGTTGGTCACTCCTCGCTCGGACATTTTAGTCAGCAGCCAATTTCAGCACTGAAATTCGTCGAGAAATCAATATGTTTCGAGAAATGTACGACCAATTCTTTTATGATAAACTAGCGGAAAGGCCCGGCTTTCCCCGGGAAAATTAATGAAATCATAAACATTGACCTGGGTAATAGCGTCCTTTTTTAACTACCCCTAAGTCATTCGCACGTCCTTTTTGATTGACCCCTAAGCCACACACACGTCCTTTTTGACTGGCCCCTAAGTCACACAAACGTTCTTTTTGAATGACCCCTTAAGTCACATGAACGTCTTTTTTGAATTGCCCGGCACTGCCCGGGGAAAATTAAAGAAATCATAAACATTGACCTAGGTAATGGCGTCCTTTTTGAATTACTTTTAAGTCACACAAACGTCCTTTTTGAACGACCCCTTAAATCACATGCACGTCCTTTTTAATGACCCCTAAAACCACACACGCATGTTTTTTTTGAACGGCCCCTAAGTCACACGCACTTCCTTTTTGAATGGCCCCTAAATCACACACCCGTCCTTTTTGATTGACCCCTAAGCCACACGCACGTCATTTTTAAACGACCCCTAAGCCACATGCACGTCTTTTTTGAACAACTCCTAAATCACACACAAACGTCCTTTTTGAATGGCCCCTAAACCACCCGCACGACCATTTTGAATGGCCTATGCCCACAAACACGACCACCCACCCACACGACCACACGTTTTCTATTTTATATGTTAGATATGTATATATACTGTATAAGGATGATATATTTGATTTAAAACCAAAGGAAACTTACTAAAATTGTATTACATCAATTAAATGTCCCATTTATTTAGCATGAAACATACATATAGGGTATAGGCTAATGCATATACAGTATAAAAAAAGTGTCAATACTGAAAGAAATTAAAAGCTGTGAAACATATGCATGAAAATGGAGGTTTTTTTAAATGTTTTATGTGTAACTATAAGGCTAAGGATATGCACAAGCACGTGAAACAAATAAACAATGAACAAAAATTATGAAAACATGCAAATTCGATCAAATTTGACATAATTTAACTTACAGTATATGACCACTAGACCTCCCTAAAGGCCTTCAAGCGGGGTTTTTTTTTAATGTAAAAGTATAGGTATGATCAGCTTAGACATGTTTCTGACAACTATACCTGAAAATTCAAAGACCACAGAACTATGGAAATCAACATTTCAAAGATTTTAACTTTTCTGGTCACATAGACCCCAAGCTAGTCATCAGAGGGTTAAAGTATTTCTTTTTTTAAATTTAATTGTGCAACAAATTTATATTAAGTTAAAAACAACCACCGTATTCCCGCGCAACCAACGGCATGCCAATATAGCCCGGGGATAACAAAAAATCCCTTTTCGCATTTTGTTCC
>JAQGBX010006015.1:0-12981 GCA_034698745.1 Megaphyllum sjaelandicum
ACCAAAAAAATCTTTTAGACAAAACTTATTTTGTTTTAAGCACAGATTCATAATTTGCAAAAAAAAATGGGGGGTCCTATTGAAAATTCCGAAGAGACCACCCCGGAACCTCCATAGGGGGACCGGGGCCCCCCTTCCTTTTTACGTAAATTTAAAGGCAAGTTGATATTACTATTTTTCATTTTAATACTTTTTACGATTTACTATTTATTTTAAAAGATATTGAACGAATCATGATAATTGGACCACCCTGTATAGTAATATTCCATTTAGAATTTTAATCCTGGCGACATCAAAATAAAATACCTCGGAAAATGCATTTCCGATGAGCAACTCGGAAAATGCATTTCCGATGAGCGAAATAAATTTTAAATATAATAACTCGATATACATACTATTTTTTTAAACAACATTGTTATACTTGTTAATGAATAGCTAAAATGCATTAAACATGTACTGAATACATATGTTAATATATTCAACATATATTCAAAATAAATATGTTCAAAAATGTAGTAGGCCCCTATGAATAGTTTATTTTTAAAAATATATCAGCAATGTATTTAGAATTACTTCAAACGTTCCAATCTATGAATATTTTTAAATGAATTTAAATATATTTTAATGTATCTAAATGCATTGCTCCAAATGCATTTTAGTAAACAGTTTTTTTAAGGAAATACTTTTGGTGTAGGTACACTTGAAGAAATGTAACATCAATCGACATTGGCATTAATATACATATGCAGTAAATCAATATACGTTGATATTTAAACTATGATATATTTTATTAAAATAATAAAATATAACATACATGTAGTTTAAATACCAACGCATACCGTGGCAGCGAACACGTTAATTGCCACATTCAGCGAAAGAATGCGCAAGATACAGTAGGTGTTCAAAATAACCAAATATTGACCGAATTATACGAAAGAACAATAATGCGTATACAGATTTTTTTTCCTGTAATATTTTTGATGATATGATGTTAGAGGCTCTTTATTTTTGGTGTATTGATGCGTTTGTGAATACTTCGGATCAAAGTTTTCAAGATATTCAGTTTATCGGTGTTTTGCGCTTTATATCTCTTTACAAAGCAATATAACATGAACTGCAGCGCAGTACTGAAAATTATCTAGATACATGCAATTTCATTTGTGTCAATATTATTGGCCTTGTTTCCATTATCCGAGGATAGAACCGCTGATTGCCAAAAGGCTAACCGTGGTCATTATACTATTCATTTTTAAAAGCTTTAGTACAATGCTAACAGCGATGCTCTTGCGCAAACATGGCCACAAGGACAAAATTAACAACACAAAGGCGAGGATGTTTCTGAATTATATTGTCTGAGCGAAAAGCAACTTAAATTAGCACTTGTAGAATCGAGGGAAAGAAAGTCCACGACAGTACGGGTAACAATGGACGAATTTGTATTAAAATGTTGAGGGTCTGCCAATTGAACATTGTTTTAGGCAAAAAAAAAATATTTTCAAAGAAATGTTTTTCTACAGTTAACTATGAATTGTGAATATGGTATTTTTAAAATTTCTATAAAGCGACAATTTTTAATTACGTAAATACTTTAATTTGTACCCAGTGCTGCGTAGGTATGTGATAAGTCAAAAAGACGAAATTCATTTATGTTTTATAAACATCTTATATGAGACATGCAATTAATTCTATTAAATAAATGTACTCAAACAGTAGCTTTACGAATTGTACTTTGGCAGTCATGAAGTCACGTGTGTCATATCGACATGCTAACCATTACGTTTGGAAATTCATTTAAGATCATCGCCGTTTTCAGACCAATTAAATAATTTCTTTAGAACATTAAGTGTCATCAGGACTATCAAAGTACCTTTCGTAAAGGTTCTAAGTATCCCTAATATTTGTGCATATGCATGTAATACTTTTGTGCATAAAACAAAGTTGATGCACATAAGGTCGTGGAACTTTCCACTTGGGGCATCATGTCGGCGCTCACAAGTTTTTGATTTCGGAGCATTCAGGATTTGGGATGCTCAACCTGTCCTGCACTATTCATGTACACTGGATATTTTCTAATTTTGTAAAAAAGCGAATTGTTTATATAATATGTAACTTTTTATTGAGAACTTCTTGACTTATTGTTTTAACTGAATTAATTATTCTAATTGTCCACCGATTCTTTGCAGGTTGCCGAATGAAAGATTTGACCAACCATTACGACATCACTGTCGACAAAGACATCAAGCACAACACGTTCAACTCTGTGCTCACCGTCACGTGCACCACTGACGTGAACGAGATCAGCACGGTGAAAGTCAAATGCTTGTTCGGCAAATGGAAAGTGCCATCCATTTGCAACAGGCTATGTCCACCGATTGCCACGTCGGACGACTTGAAGGTCGACTATTCAAGTCGCCCCCTCGTCCGAGGGGTCACCGCTAAATTTCAGTGCACCGGCCAAGGGCTCTTTCTCCACGGACACGACCGCGCCACGTGCTTGGCGTCAGGGCTGTGGTCAAACCATCCGCCCAAATGCATCGACCACATCAAACTATCTTTCCACAAGGGTCAGAATGCCACGCTGTCCTGCAAATCGCCATCCTGCTCGACGCTCATGTGGCAACACGATGGAGAGTGGGTTTTCCCTGACAAAAACAATTTTTCAAACCTAAAAAACCACCGCAAAACGCTGGAGATCGTGAACATAGACGAGACGCTAACGGGGCGTTATCTTTGCTTTTGCATCAATCTGGACAGCGAATGCGTCACGCAAATGACGTATCACGTTAGCCTGACATCGCAAAGAACGCATAAGAAAACTCCGAAATCGAAAAAACCCAAACACCATCGTCATCAACATCATCAACACCAACATTAGTGAAAACGTCTCTGCACGACACAAGTTTTATCCCTTCAAACACGTGGTTCAACGCCTCGTGTATGCATCAAACAAAACACTTCACCATGCAATTTCCAGCCAGAGTTGCGCATGTTAATTAACATCATCAACTTGATGCAGCATTAATTCTAAGAAGAATATGACTGGATCAGTTAGTCGAAAAGCCGACTAACTGGTTTTAGTTTTATACCAGGTTGAGAACACAGTGAAAGAAGAACCATGATTGTGTTTTCTTCCTAACACAATTCATGGTGGCTGTTGGTTTCTTAGCAAGAAGATTAACGCACTTCAAAAAGGTCACTTCGACAAGGATTGCTTGGAATTTTCCAAACAAAGAATATAGATACAAACAGAAAGAGTACAGTTCATAGTTGGTGGTGATTAGATATGCGTTAAGCTTGATCAATGCCAAAATTCAATTGGATTTCATAGAAAATATCATACTGTGCCTTTCCCTTGGGTGTTGACATTTTCATTGTTTCGCTTACAAAGCGTCTTCAGTGAAAAAAGGTAAACAAGTTTGCCGGTGCTTGTTCGAGGCACGTCAAAAGAAAAGAATCTTCCTTTTCAAATTAATAAAGGAAAAAACACTGTCCTTTATGAAAGTCACGTGTATAACAAGGTAGAACGAGTTTTTTAAGCATGAAAAATAGATGGTATAAAACACGTTGAAATTGCGAAAGAAAAAAGCCTCGAAACGAGTGATTAGGAAATGTACCGAAGTGTGGTTATGTAAGGATGTAATTACCCTTTCGTGTTTATAAGCATAGTGTCATATACAGTGCAGGTATGTGAAGGCTATTCTGACTTGTTACGGTTGCCCTGCATTTTCTAAAATGACTAAACAGAAATATGAAAACGCGCATTTTCTATACAAATATGACGAGATACGGACTTTCAAAATTGGCCGAAGTCCCATTGTCAGTTTAAGAAATTGCGTTGACCTTCATCCGCCTATGAGAAATTAGATAGGGCCCATCATTACGAGTAATTATACTTAATTTCTTACTTTGGCTCCGATTATGTTGTTGTATACGCCCAATTAAATACCCTAAGATTATGCTATTATCAAATTACAATAGTACAAGTTGAAACGCGATATTTCTAACAAAGTCGCCGATTTTACGGAAAAAGAGTTCCATTAATCTTGCTCAAAATACATTAATTCGTACAAGCGCTAATCAGAATTTTACGCGTGTTGGAGAATGCAAAAGGCAAAAAAGTTCCTTATAATTTTCTTCTTAAGATGAATCATAAACAAATAATATAGCAAATATAGCCGCGATACAATAATCAAATCCGTACAATTTATTACACAAAAGTACAGACAAAATGAGTACATACAATGCCCTTGTGTAAGATAACTGACATCTTCATTCAAGATTTAGATGAAATCAAGTGTTGTTGCATAGATAAATTCAAAGTATCCCACATCGAAAAAAAGCTTTTAAGAAATATATTTTTGGAAATGCATTTTCTGTAATAAAAATGTTTCTGAAAATGAATTTCGGAGAAATGTATATTAAAACATATTTTTTTTTAAAAATTCATCGTGCATTATCTTGCTGTATATATTTCGCAACGCAACAAAAAATACATTTTGACACAAAGTTTTACACAAAATATGAATATTTACGACGCGGTTTTATAAATGCATTTGAAAACGCACGATCGAAACATATTTGCAAATACAATTTTCATAATATTTCAAAAAATGCATTTTTCCATATTGCACCGATGAATAATGTTCCACGATGAAAAACATCGTTACTGGAACAGAATGAATCGAGAAACCTAAATTTAAATACATATATTTTTAAACAAATATATTTTTGTAAATAACTTTAGTAAATATATTTTTCTTATCAGAAATATGTTTTTAAACGTATTTCGAGGGATTTTCAAATAGATGTGGGATAAAACATTTTCACAAGTGCTATTTGTTTCAAATAATAAGTTCAGTTAATATTTAAACCACCCTGTATGAATCTAAACATCATGGCTTTCGGTTATTTCGAAAGAGATGACCTGAGATCAAAAACTATCTTAGTTGCTTAAAAAAGAGCAGCGCTACTCAACTTGAATGCGATTGTGAGATCATGATGTTCCTACATAAACTGAATTCAAATTTTTCTGCTATTTAACGCAGTTAAACATATTATATATTATACAATTTAATGAAATTAATTTTATTTGTTACTATGTAATAAAAGATCGTAAAACTTCCGTCCAATTAATTCGAAACAGGATTCTTTTAGTTAGGTGATATTAAAGAAATTTTGGTTTCAAGAAAATGTAAACCTAAAGCTCGACAGTACACACTATCACGAAACCAAAACTAAAACCCCAAAACTTGAAACTTTTCAGGTTTGTGGCAACGAAAGAAATTTCCTTGCAAACGGTTTTGGCAAAACTAAAAACTAGAAAATCAAGTTTTGAAACTGTTTTGCCTTACCGTCGAGTGTCGGGAAGATGAAAGGGGAATATCAAAACTAGGCCAAACGTTTTGGCGGTGGACAACTCATATCTCTAAAAGGTAAATTTTATCGTCTGTCGTCTGTTGGAGCTAGTGATATTCTCTGTCGTCTGCTCAGTTTTGTCAATCATTATGGTTTGTTGCAGTGGGCACCCTAAGGTTTTGCAAAACTAGTTTGATGAATTTCTTGAATTTGGTTTCGTCCACGTTAAAAGTTTGAGGCTTGTGGTTTTTAGTTTTGGTTTTGACAATGTGTCAAGGGCTTAAGATTTCATCTTAGGAAATTGCATGTTTCTAACGAGAACAATTAATACTCCTTAGAACACGATTAATATTAACAACGTGAAACCTTTTTTGAAAATCTTCTGCGTCTATATATACTGTACACATGACCGAAAAAAAATCCTGAAAAATAAAGCTACATGTACGAGCGTATATATAGTATACTGTATGTACTCATATATGTACTTGTACTCATGTTTGATTCAAACTCCATCAAACCGATGTTATAAAATACATTGGAGCCCGGATTACCGTTTATTTCTTAAAGATTTTTAACAACACTTTCCTTTGCTATCGTTATCGGAAGTTAAAAACACTCCATTAAATCTCGTTTAAATTGCAGAAAACTAAAATCTGTTTAATGTTTCTACATCATACATGGATGTACGTAGTGATTGCCCAAATTTAGGGGTCACGCGAAATTCTGCTAAGAAAGAAGGGTAAATTTACAAAGCAAAATGGTGGCTAATACTAAATCTAATTTACAAAAATAGAGTAAAATATAATTATAATAAATCGTGGTACTTCTAATTAAGGCACTGGTTCAATAAGGAGGAGGATGGCTAGACAGAACAGGAAAGGAAAACGGTCACGGTCGAATTAATATATACATGTAATTTCCCAGCATTCGCCTGGGAAACTATGAGAAACCTTGAATTATCTTCACGTAATGTACCATTGAAATGTTACACAAGGCAGTTGATTTTGAGAATTTAAGTTATTCAATGGATCTTTAATGAATAAATAAATACTGAAACTTACTGTAGCCTCAAGAAAAACTACCAGATGAGACGTGCCGTCGTCACTTCAGTCATAAGAGCTGTTGTTTTGGAAACGAACTGATGGCAACCAATTTCCACAACGAGGAAAGTGTTCTGGCACAGAAGGCATTTCTTCCAGTTCTCCGACTTGAAACACAAAAGCCATTCCAAGTTCCATGTGGAAATCCATGTGACAATGCACCATCCAAAAACCTGAAAGAAATTCAGATGTTCCAGGGTTACATGTACAACAACGAAATGGATAAATTAAAAAACGTTCAATATAATTTCAGTTACGCATGTTCACCCGTTATTTCTACATCGGGCTTGTCTTAAATACCAATCACTCATTTAAAGATATGAATGCATCACCTAAGCACAGTACATACATGTACATACAATGTATGTACAGGTATTTGTACCTCATATTTTTGCAGTTTTATTGACCATTATCTATATATATAAAATGGAAAACGACGCCATCTTTGTTTTCCGTGGTAGGCTCTCTGGCTGGGATTGATTGTGGCATCCTATGATTGGCCACTCATGACACTTCCGCCCCCCCAGGAGTGTGAACTCCGTGGAGAATAACAAGGCCATAAATCTTTTTTAAATTTGCTCCGGGCCATAAAACTGTCAAACAAATTTCCCGTCATATATCCAGGTCATATAGCGTCATCTTTTGGAGACAAAGGACAGCTAAATCTAACTCCTGATCGCATAAAAGGGGTTAGAAAATCAAACAACAAATTTTACCCGGGCAAGGCCGGGTTTTACCACTAGTTAATTCTAAATAAAAATTAGGTATTCAACTGTATGAGTTTTCAGAATACAGAATATATCCCCATAAACATGTACATGTTTATGGAGTGACATATGCAGTGACATGTCCATAAGAATGGGGCAGGAGATGTGACTCGACCCACCTGGATTATCTGCATAAAATCGCAGGACAGCGTATCCCTGGTACGGGACATTGACGGTGTCCTTCTTCACTGCTCCACTCAACTTTCTACGCAATTTATTCTCTTTGTCAAGTTTTTTAACTTTTTCCAAAGTGATGCCTTCCATAGCTGCCATTTCAAGGACACGAAAGTAATGGCCATGAATATGAATAACGTGGCCAGCTTTAAAGTAAGCGCCTAAGAAATGGAAAGAATCCCCAAGAAATTAAAAACGAAGCACACATTATTAAACAGTAAACCATTCAGAAGCTCCCTAGCATGATCACGGACAATGCGCCTGAAAGGGTTTAATTTTTAACACGTGGTTATAACGCACGCTAAGGTTGTAATAAGGTTGGAAAAATTTTAAATGAAATAATGTCAAGCGGAAAACAAACATACAGTGAAACGTAGACACTATTTTGAATAGAATTTTAAATAACTCTCAAATATGAATATCTTTTACCAAAAAAAAAGAAAGGTTTCATCTATTTTGCCCACGAGGTTGAAAAATACATAAAATTTACATAATATATATATATTTTTAAATAAGTTAAAAAATTAATTATTCAACATAATGTACGTGAAATGAACTAAACGAAAAGGCTTTAGAAAAAATGAAATGAAAATAGAAAGACCTAACCTTCGTCAATAAATATGATTTCCACGACAGAATTCAAATGAACTTTAAGCAGGTGTACGCAGTGGCAAAATTCCTTAGAGCAGTTTTCCTTAATCGAAGTGTTGTTGCAAATTAATTCTTCAGGTACTGAGTTTCTTTGAGTTAGTAATGGAGCTGGTGGCATCATGAACGAAATATAATTGAAGACGGTTGATGGATGTCGGTGAGTAAACGGAACAGCATCCATTGGAAAATAAACCGGATGATTAAACCGAGGGTCATTCATGAAATAATAATCATACTTCATGAAAAACTTGTAATCTGCATCTCGTAATAGTGATTCGTCATCAGGAAGAGAAGAGTTCAAAGAATTTGCATTTACGCGAGAAGAATTTGTGATGCCGTCAACGGGATCCAGTTCTTTCTAGAAAATTAAAAATCACATAAAAACCAATACATGTAAGTGACGACATTTACATAAAGTGAAATTCTCATTAATCTCTGCAAAATATTATTTGTTGTCATGATAAAAACACAACGTACACATAAATGTAACAAGAAATGCGACCAACAGCGAAATGATAAATTCGAGTTTAAGTTTGATTGTCAAATAAAAACTGTTGGCCTATCATTTTGGAAATTGCATAACTTAACAACAGTAATCAATTCAAATCAGAGCAAAGAATTAAGTGAAAAAAAAATTTCTCATTTCCACTCGTCAATTGTAATTATTTTAAGGAAACTCATTCTTCTGTTGAATTTAATAGTTAGATACTACGGTCTATTCAAACCAGCGAAGCCCAATGTGCTCTACAGAAAAAAATACACGATATGATATATTTTGGAAAATTTTACAAATCAATCATGAAATTAAAAATTATTATTCTGAAAACTTATTACAGATCCAAGTCTTTGTAAACCACGCAATATTCAGAACGTTGTCTGCTTAGAAACTGCCATTTTGTCACAAGATCTCCCCTGGCAGCGCAGTGGAACCAACCTATAGGAAAAGTGGACAAAAATCATATTTCACTAGGTTTTTATTTCTTTACACATTTGTTGATGCAGAAACACCATGAAAAGTCTAATATTGATAAATAAACACTAATAATTTCCTTAGACATATAGTGTGAGTCAAGTAACACGGACCAATAGTTCTATGGCCCCTTGATGTCGGCCACCATGCAGTGTTTGATTGCTTTTCTTTAAAGTGCCATTTGAATGGGGGGCTTAAAGTAGGGTTTGGAAAGGATAAATGATGTAACTAGGCCAAATATGTATTATTTGACATTCTTAGAGGTGTTATTCTCTAGTTAACATTTTATGGCCAGCTTTACAGTATGTGAGCATCGTTAAGTTTTCCTGATGTAAGCAACCCTCAAAAAGCAATCAAACACTGTTCGGTGGCGGACATCACGGGGCCACAGGACTAATCTGACACACTGTATGTGCTAATGAAATTATTAGTGTTCATTTACTAAGATTTGACCTTTAATATAGTGTTTCTGAATCAATAAATGAGTAAAGAAACAAAAACCTAGTGAATTATGATTTTTGTCCACTTTTCCCATAGGTTGGTTTCATTGTGTAGCTTCTGAAAATAATGTTATATCATCTGAAAAGGCAAGTTTTGGCAACAAAAAAAAAACTTATGGGGACATTTAGTGCACTACATAAGCTGTGTGTACAACAACAATTCAAAAAGTGTTTTTTCATGTTTTTTTTTTAAAAATCACATCAAAGTTACAATATCGTTCACAATTAAAGTTTAAACTTAAAACAAAAAATACTTGCCCATAATTGATGAAATATCTATATTTCTATTATCTTAAAATAGAAGAGGGTCCACTTTGTTAATTCGTACAAAAAGATTGTTGAAAATTATGTCTAACAGATGGATAGTTTCACATGAAAGTAGCCCTATAAAATAAGGAAATTTCGGTATGATGAAATTTTCCATAAAACAGGTGACTTTGGTTTACTAATTAAAATATATTTCGTGCTGGCAAATGAGATTTGAAAGGTCTAGTTATGCCTTAATAACATTTTGAGCTTGAAACAAAAAAAAGTTAATTTTTATATTTACGTCCACAGGAGTCCCACTGTGCAGCGGTTGACTGAACAATGTTTGGAAATCTTTACATGGCAAACTTTGCACAACTTACATAATGTAAGTTCATGGGATAGTCGGCTATAAACACATAAAAATATTACCAATTTCGTTTTTTCTTACCTGCCCAAATCGCAATGAAGAACCATAGGTAGCGTTTTCAACAGGAAGTTCCATCGGAGCACCTTTGTATCTCAGAATAGCAGTTTGAAAGGCGCTAGTATAATTTTCGCCACCATCGACATATGCATGAAATTTCAACCAGTAATTCGATATATTCTGTGTTGCATGCAAAACAAAATCAAATCTCTCACCGCTGTATATTACTAAAGAATCTACAACAAACGGTTCTATTGGTGCACCATCGGTTGCAATCAGCTCCAAAACGTGGCCATCAACCGAAAACTGAAGTGGGGCATTCATGGAACCACTGCTGATCAAGCGAAATCTGTAACGCTTTCCATATTCCACCACGAAAACCTTATGCGGAATATGCGTAAAATTGCCCTCGCAGTCCGTAAACACTTTGTCAGTTGTGATGCCATTAACCATAACCGATGGAACCTTATTGGATCCGTCTGAATGGTAATGCATTAAAAACTGATCATCCGCTGGATTATGAAGCCAATCATTAACAAGGATGACATGGTCTGACAAATCATGATCGTAAAGATAGGCTTGCGGATCGCCGGCCATCCTAATAATTAACGGACCGAAAAGGCCATCCATTTTCTGTACTCCGGTGTGTCCATGCCACAGAAATGTTCCAGTATGACTTGCTGGAAATGCGTACCGGAAAGTCGTGAAGGGCAAAATCGGGCACTGAGTGACCATAGGAACGCCATCTTGGTGAGGAAATTGTCGCTGGTGTAAACCGTGCCAATGAATTGTTGTGCTCATGGACGACATCTGATTCACCAAATCAACCACAATGTCATCGCCAGAACAAACCTAAACAAATCCCAGTCAAGTACAATTAAGTGTTAAATTGTTCTAACACAAAGTTGTGGAAACTAGCACATGGTTATTATTATTTAATTATTATTTCAAGGCCTATCGAAAGCAACCACCAAATAAAACAATTAATTCAAAATGCCTACGAGTAAATTCGCTTTGATTCTGCAGTTCCAAATGTTCTACGTTGATCATATTTTTATGAAATTAATACATTTCTTACCACAATGCTAGGGCCTGGTAATTGTCGATTGACTGTAATTATTCTTCGTTTTCTGCCATCAGCAGGGACGCACTGAGATCTGAAGCAATCCGTGACATTAAAAGGACAATCGAAGCAGGCTTTGCCAAGGCTGAGATATTCCTCCAATTCAAAACGGTAATAACAAACTTTGGTAGTATTGCTCAAGTCACATCTTCTATCGCAAGTATGAGCAAAATCTAAAAATGAACACCAATTGCCAATGCGAAATGAACACATTTCAGACTATATTACAATAAATTCATACCCGAGATGGGGAATATTGTGAAGGTAAAACAAACGATGAGTGTATAGATGGCATCCTCCATTTCTACAATGCAATTCTGAGCATTTATTTAGCCTCTCATATCTCCAAGCTGTGGACTCGACACTGTGTAATTTTTCCAAACTAAATGCTTATACTTCTTATGAGCGAGCTTAACTGGCTCTAGTCCAATGACGGCATTCAACTTCGAAATGTCATTTTCTTGCTAATAGATCTTGGCCATTGATAACAAATAAAGCTATCAACCAAACCACTTCTAGTTTCCCAACATCAATCTTGTAATGTACACGGTGAGTTGGGAGGTTCTTACAGAAATCATGGCCACTCAAGTGAGAAATCTGGATATTTTTGAGGACGTCAACATATTCAGGTAGATATGTTAAGTAATTTTAGAGTACTAATTCATAAAGAAAAAGCGATAGTTCATAATAGCAACTACACACACACACACACATAATGCACATCAACATAACAGAAACAAATATTTTAAAAAGGTTAGTGAAAGCTTCTTTGACTTTTCCAGGTTTTAAAAAAATTTCAATTACCAATCATAATGACAAAAATTGACAAACCGTACTTTGAAAAATCGACACAGGAAAGTATTCAGCAAAATTAACTAACGACAATTTTGAAAATTAATTTTTTTTTATTTGTTGCAAATTTGACAATTTCGCATTCGAAAGTAGAAATTTTTGCAAATTTGTACTCGTTAAACGTAGGAAATTTTGCAATTTTCTGCTTTGAAAACGTGGGAAATTTTTCAATTTTGTCTTCGGAAAATGTGTAAAACTTTTGCAAATTGGGAAATTGCCCAAATTTGTTCTCTGAAAATTTAAAACATTCGACTACGTTGAATTCCCCTGACTTTTTCAAAATACATGCAAGTCAATCTTCCACGACTTTTCCAGACATTTTCAAGTTCCATGACTTTTCCAGGTTTTCCATGTCTGGGAGTACAGTACCCTGTTTAAGGATGTGGCTATGGCTCAATGCCTAGTTACTGAATGGATGAATGGATTTAGCTGTCAAGAATAATGAGCCCAGTTATGAAACATTCAAAATTACTGATAAGTTAATTACACTCGCAATATTACCTCGAAATTATATTCCGTTGCTATCAAGATGTTACGCAATCTTTTGATTGGTGTTAGCAGCAATTAAAAAAATGAGCCAATTAGGAATTTCCAATCGTAGTAGGGGCGATCAACCATAGGTGCAGTGCCCATTGATGTATATGCCAGAGCCAATATCAATTGTATTACCCTAATCCCGCAAGTATAGTCCGCGGACTATACACGAGGGCGGACTATCTATGTACAGACTCAAAATACTGGTACCGTATCACGGTGAATTGGTACAAAACCCATTACAAATATACTATATTATATAAAAAGGAACATTTTATTCAA
>JAQGBX010006016.1:0-12976 GCA_034698745.1 Megaphyllum sjaelandicum
TCTCCGGAATAGGGGGAGAAGGGGGGGAATTTACGTGGGGCACCCACAGGCGCTCTCAATTCCCTATCATTGCCCTTAGAGCTTAAATGTAGAAATAAATTTTGAGGCACGAGCCACGCTATCCTCGGTTTGAGGATAACACTAACGTGCTGAAAAAGCGTTGGCCAACGCTCCTTGTGTTTATTGGAAATGACGCCATCTTGATTTGGGCGGAAGTTGCATTTGGGAATAATAATAAATCGGACTTTAGTAAAATTGTTTTCCCTTGAAAGATGCAGTTTTGGCAAGCTTGGGTGCAAGCTGTATTTGCCACGTTTAAGGGGCAGCTTTCATCGAAATATTGCCAGGAATTGGTCTCGAAATTTGGCAATAAATTGCTTGAAAATTTTTTTTTGAAGCGCTTTCTTCTGACAACCACTGAAGCCATCTTGATTTGGGCAGAAATTGAATTTGGGAATAATAATAATTCGGACTGATAAGTGAAATTGCTGCCCCTTGAATGATGGAATATGCGTAAGCTCGGGTGTAAGCTGTGTTTGCCACTTTTTAGGGGCAGCTTTAAAGCGAAATGTTACTACGTCATCGTGTATAACGAAATTTTGTTCTAAGATATCGCCTAAAACTTAGAAAGTATTTTTGTAGCGAAATTCTTTTCTAAAAACATCGTCCATAACGAGATTTTTTCTATTGCAAAAATATTCTTTTAAAGGCATCTAAGGGTACCTTCACAACGAGCTTTAAACCCAATCATTTATGGCTTTTTTTTCGCAGTGTGGCTTAGTGGTAAGCGTCTGCAATACCACTAAGCGACACTCTTTTAAAGCCATCTTAAAAAGCTGGCTTTAAAGCTCGTTGTGAAGGTACCCTTATATTCTACTATAACAAAATTTCGCTAGAAATAATCTTCTATAAAAACATCTGCTATTCTACTGTAACGAAATTTCACTATAGATAATCTACTATAATGGAATTTAAATAAATAATCTATGATAACGAAAAATTTTCCATTTTCTTAATTATCTTTTAAAGGCATCTACTATAACGAAATTTCTCTATAAATCATCTTCTATAACGAAATTTCTCAAGAAATAATCTTTTATAACAAAATTTGTCTTGATTCCGAAAATTCTCTTTAAAGACAACCGCTATTCCACTATAACGAAATTTCTCAACAAATAATCTTCTGTAACGAAATGTTGCTCTATTGCAAAAAAAAAAATTAAGTTATCTTCTATAGCAAAATTTCTGTCCAAATCATCCTCTATAATGAATTTCTGTACTTATTCGAAAATTTTCTTCAAAGATAACAGAGAAATCTATCTTGGAGATCATCTCTGTATCAAGATTTCTTTCATAACATCTCCTATAACGAAATTTTTCTCTATCGCGAACATGTCTCCCTTAAGACATCTTTAACAAACTGCAAAAATAAGACATCTCTTGCTTAATATCAATTTATGACATCCTCTATAACAAAATTTCTCTTCTTGACATCTTCCGTGTCAAAATATCAATATAAAAGATCGTCTATAGCGAAATAAGACATGTTGTGTGTTCACTCGGAGATGCTGGTGGTGTTGAGATCGAAATTCTTGCATTTTGTCCCAAATGTCTGAAGGAGAGACGAGTGTGGATCGATACAAACAGGTATCGACCTTCCTCAAATGAAACGACACAACAGATAAGAATAGATACATTACGTGCCCAATTCAAGATGGTGGCTCTTGGACTATTTTTTCAATTTTGACTATACTTTTGTATAAAATTGACTAAAATTGTTTTGAAAATTGGCATGAAATTTGACAACAAATTGACTGAATCGCTCAAACAATTGCTTGAAATTTAGTATCAAATAGACGGGAAAGTAATTGCGGACTGAAATTTGACAAAAGATTGTTTGAAATATGGCAACAATTTCTCCTAAATGCGGCAAAAAGCTGCTTGAAATTTGGCTGCACACTGACTGTAATTATAAATCCAAATTGCAAAAAAAATATATAAATATATTGTATGAAATCAACTAAAAATTGCATGAAATTGAAAAAAATATGGCTAGAATTGCATAATATTTAGTGTAATTCTTAACTACCTGAAATGAGTTAAAATTGCTGTCACCACCAAGCAACCAACTGATTAAAATGTTTATATTATTTGATTGGACATTGCAGAAAGGACCACCAAGTTAAAAAGATCATCTCTAGCTTTTGTAGAAAGGAAAGTAGAGCAAGAAGTACTCATCCAAGAGAGGCAGTTGGAATTGGAAGAAAAGAGGTTAAAATTAGAGGAAAAGAGGCTCGATTTTGACCGGGAGAGGTGGGAGGTGGAAAAAGACACGCAAGTTGCGCATTGAGGTGGAAAAAGACGAACACAAGTTGCCCGTGGAGATGGACAGAGCACGGGAAGAGGTATTCCTTGAAATAGAAGTTAACTCTTAGGACATTAGTTTTGGTAAGCACCGTAATCAGTTGTTCTTTGTGTAACCATTTTCATGCATTGCAAAGTGTGTTCACTTTTACGCATGCACAGGTAATAAAGTATCGGCATACCGACTTGTTGCATGGTATAACCTTTCCTTTTAATTTGTATTGTTCATTTAGCTTGTATTTATAAAATGAAGCCATCCTTAAGTGGTTGGTAAGATGAATTAAAAAAGTAATATGACGACCTCGACCAAACAGCAATTTTTCAGCGACGTTTCGGGACCATGTCCCTTTATTCAAGCTCTATCAAATTCGAATAATTCGTTATATCGAATTTGATAGACCTTGAATAAAGGAGCTTGTATTTATACATAGTTAATGATTAAATGAAGTGTGGGAATGTTTTTGGGTTCACATGTCCCTGCTTAGTTCACAAAACGATTGCTTGTAGCATGTAGGCTAAATCATGTCCTAAAACAAGAGATGAACTTATTGTTTTATAAGACATTGCTTAAAACATTTTGTTTAGTATTTACAGACAGGAAAACATCAAGTTTTGCAGGAAAGTAACAAAAATCCTTTACCATTTTGCAGATTGCACCATTGCCTTGTTGTAACGAGGCTTTTTGGACAACCCCCATTACAGCCCTGACGGTGAAAGGTTTTCTTGTTTCAGATTGAACGTATATGGCCACTTCTTCCAATCTCTCCGGATTCTCGAAGGGATTTGTTCCAAACATATGCCTTAAAAGAGTTAGTCGTACATTATTGGAAATCGGGCTCTTTCTGTCTTTGCATTCGTGATTTTGGTTTTTTTACTCAAAGTATTTCATACAGGGCTGCTACCGACCTGAGAAGTCAGGGAGAGTCAAAGAAATGGCCATTGGTCAGGGAAAGTTAGGAAAAATGACTGATTTTAGCAATTTGTCAGGGAAAATGACTGATTTAAGCGATTTGTCAGGAAATCAATAGTAATGCAGCAGATCAAAGATACAGGGCGCTACTTCCTCTGTTCTTTGAAGTCCTTTGAAGCTACATGGGTTGCTGTAGATTTTTGCACGTTTGTGACATTCCAGCAAGTGTAACAATTTTAGCTAATTACCCACCCATTCTGGGTGATGAACAAGGATTCCATGATTAAAGGGTGGCAGAGAATAGGGCACAAAGAGGCGAAATTGACCTTTAGACTTGCCAGTAAGCTCCAGAAAAGTTCATGGAGAAGCTAAAAAAAGAATTACTGATTTTTCCAACTCCATGTCGCATCTTTGTTGTATTAAGTAACTGGTTTTGGGAATGCATGATTATCCAAAATGACAAAATGAAAATAACAGTTATGGAATGAATCTAAGGATTGATTAGTCACTTTTTTACAAACCAATAGTCGAGGACCAGACAAGCAGTAGATTCCAGTCAGTGCAGTGCTATTGTGAAAGAAAAACGTAAGATTTCAAGATTTGATAGTTTTTTGTTTAATTTTCAAAATTTTGCCACTTTGTGCTTGGATAAACTACCAAGCACAATTCTGCAAAATTGTCCCGTTTTTCCGAGTTTTGCCATGTTTTCTTGAGTATATATTTTGAATTTCTTCATGCTTTCTCATGGAAAGATTCGCAATATTTTCAAAAATTTCTAAGGACAAATTCGCAATACATGTATTTTTAACAATGTCCAAAGATGTTTTTATGTTTTCAACAGTTTCTGTGGACAAATTTGACAAACTTTTCCACATTTTCCAGAGTTTAAATTTGCAAAATTGTCCGTGCTTTCGAGAGTGCTAATTTTAAAAATTTGTCACATTTTCCCCGAGTTTAAATTTGCAAACTTGTTACTTTTTCTCGAGTTAACATTTGCAACATTTGCCACGGTTTTTTCAAATTGATATTTTCCAAATTTTTCGGAGTTGACAATATCAACATTTTCCAAATTTTTCCGAGTTGAAATTAGCAACATTTTTCAAATTTTTATGAGTTTAAATTTTAAACATTTGCCACTTTTTTTCGATTTCAAATTTGCAAACTTTGACACGTTTTATTGAGTTCAAATTTTCAAAATTTTTAAAATAACCTGGAGTTATTTATTTCACACGTTGTGAGTTAAAATTTGCAAATTTTGCCACGTTATATCGAATGCCAATTTTAAAAATTTGTCAGTTTTCCGAATACACATTTTCTAACTTTTTCCTTATTTCTGAACAACGTTTTTAAATACTTGTTTTAATAAGGCAGAAAAAATGGGAATTTGTACATGAAAATTGTACATTCTTGTCAGGGAAATGGTACATTTTGGTCAAGGGAAGTCATGGAAATTGGAAGTCTAATTTCGGTAGCAACCCTGTCATAGGAATAGTTATATTTTCTCGATGCAGAGAAAATGTTTATCAAAGAGCTAAATTTTGCTAGTCCTTATTTGTCTATATCGTTCGCCATATTTTTATAAAGGTTGAAGTGCTTTGTGCCAAAGTTTTTTGTAAAATCTTAGTCTCCCAAAATAGTCATGATCCCTAAATTTAGCTTCACTCATTCCTAAAGGAGTCTAAGAAAGAATTTCGTTAAAGAAAAAGTACGAGCTTTTTTAGTTTTCTTTTTGGAGTTACATGAGGATGTATGTGCAATTTTGGTTCTAAATAAGACCATTCTTGTGATTTTCCGGCGTGCTCTCGGACGAGAGGCGTCACCGTGGACGGACGTCAATTTTTCTACTTTTGCACTGCTAAGCTTTCATGGTGTTTTAAATTCGGAAAAAGTATTCTGTTATCGCATGCGTAATATTTATCGAGGTTATTTTGATATTTTGTCGTATTTTTTGAGTGTGTGTAGCTGGTCATCATATATTTAGGGAAGAGGAAAATGTTCTTCCCCAGGATAGCGTTGCGATCCTGAGTTCACAAGGTTTTATCCTCCTTTAAAAGTACCTCGAGGTTTTGTTGGTAACTCGTTTTTCTTATTCCGTTCAAGAGTAATGTTTATTTTTTGAACTTGATACGTCCTGTGCAATTTATAGTAATCCATCATGCATTATCGTTTGAGTGTGGAGAGAAGTGTTTATTGTTGCTCCTTGATTCCTTTGCTCTCCGGGGATGTTTACAAAGTTTTATTTGCATAATCGTTGCCCATGAGATCATATTTTGTAGGGTATCTCATAGGGGTGTTGGATGTGAAGCCTTAAATTAGTTATTGCGTTGTGAAAAAGTCACTGACACGCCTGCAAGATTTCCGTTAACTGGCGTAAAAATTCGAAAATGGTCATTGGATCTGTATTTTATATTTTCTTAACTTTTGGATATTGGTGGTAAAACTTGCGGTTGTACGGAATCCACTGACATTAAGGCGTCTGTTTACCCAATTATTTATATATTCTATCTTGATGCCAAGTCATTACTTTGTCTTCTTTTACTGTTCACAGTGATTTGTGAAGATTGCAGCAGAATCTGTAGGCCCTCCCAAATTTTCGTTTGTTCTCTCCCCCATTTATTTGGCCATCAGTTTTATTTTATAATTTACATTACATTCCGAACTCTCAAGGATGTTTATATAAAGATTATTAATCAGAAAGAAAATATGTTTTTAATGTCTCTATCGCAACACTAAATGGATCTGAATCAACCCCTGATAGAAAGCACCAAACTCTCAGTACCTATTTTTATTGTTAATACTCTCCCGTCGGAGGTCTCTATTCAGTATGCTATCAATTTAGGTATAGATGCCAACTTCCTGCACTTCGTTTACATGTTTGCAGATGATGTTGTCTGGGTCTGTGTCCCACTAAATTCTGTCACTGAGAATCTACTTCTCCATATCATCGAAGGTAGGACTTAAGGAAGAAGACCCAGGTAAGTCTCACTTCATTGTACCTGGAAAGTACATCACCATAAAACTGTCGGCAACAATCCGGGTGGCAGCACTTAAGCTTACCTTTGTTTTGAAAAGACGATGACTGGATTCTTTGACATAGATGCCAACACGTGAATGTCAGCGAAAGACTTCAAAGAGGGTGCCAACAGGGAAGGGAAAGTCTTCAGGGAAATTTGAAGGAACTTTGTTAGTGGTCAGTGAAATTTCCCCAAATAAAAGCAACATGCTATCCATTCACTCAGTCTGCTAGCAGCTCCATCCCTAATCCTATTTAGCTAGAAGTGTAGCAAAATGTAGTGTTATGCCAAGCTTCCCATTGCAATGAATATGCATTATTGGGTAGGTTGTCATCAGGGAATTGTGAATTCACCTCAGGGAAAAGTAAGGGATATTGAAAAGGCACCTTTTCTGGCCGCCTTCTTTAAGAAACTTACCTACAGGCAAACTGCTGGTGTTACTGTGCATTGCACAGTTAAGCAACTTGCAAAATCTCACCTGATTTTACTCATACTCATCATGTGATAACTAATTAATTACATCCTATGAACTAAACCAAGCATTTTATGACTATAAATCCTCATGTTTTTTAAAGCAGGATGTGATTTAACCCCACATACATGGCCAAACGCAAGGTATTACTAATATCAAACACCGCGGTTTTCCAGCCGAACACATGAGTGCAGGCAGACTTCCCAAGCAGCACCAATTTCTAAAATAACATTGAGGGCCCTGGCGACGTTATGAGCTTGGCGCCACGCAATAATATGGCGCGTGATCGTTGTGCCTAGTGTAATCCGCCAAGTATGGTGCACCACCTACATCTGCTCTCTCTAAATGGTGTAGGCAGTGTTCGTCTGGTGCACAAGGTGTAAGCAGTTAAATGCAGAACATAGGGTTCACCCACTTCCGTGAAAAATGCGCCATTGCTCAGCCCAATGGAAGGGGTGCACACTGGTGTGTCACTCAAATTTGCCTTATGAAATGTCATTCTTCATCGTTTGAGTAGAGACCTTGTACATTTCATGTATATTACTCATGATTAGGGAGTAAATGAAGAGTAATACTTGTATGTACATATTGGGAGTTTCAAGAGTTGTAGGAATTTCACCGACCAGGGGTCGGTCAACCTGACATATCAGGTGAGCTGTGCATAAGAGAGGCATGGCAATAATAAATGTCATGTTAACATACTTTATTCAACATATCTAATACAAGGTATAGCATAGCAGGGGTCAGAGCTGTGACCTGAGTTGACCTCCAAGTTGGTCTACCTGTGAATGGTCCTGGCTCCTTCTTTTATACTGTTGAGAATCGTTCTCCTGGGCGATGATTGGTGGCCTTTAAATCCCTTATTTCCTCCTGGAAGTTTGGCCACTTATTTCATCTGGGTCAACTCGTCATCCATCAGGTAGCTGGTTCCCTCTTGTGGGAATATCTCGTCACAGAGTGCAAAGTAAAATCATGTAAGAAACTGCAATACAAACTGTTAGTTGTTGTGCTGCGCTAACACACGCTTAAAAGTAAGGTGTTAAGGAGCGTGGCTTCTCGAATCTCTTTATTGTGTTAGTATTGCGGCGCTAACACACGCTAGTTACGATGTTACAGCGAATTGCTCTTTGGTACCTCTTTCAATTTATGTGGCCCTTAAAAGGGCCGGGGAAGGGGAGAAAGGTAAGCAGCATGGTGTAGGCTGGCTTAGACCTACACCTTTCCAGGCGTCAGCTGGACGTCCTTGAGATGCTGCTTCTGGCGACAGAATAGCCTGTTCCGTCGCCTCCGTGCTGATGGTCCACAAAGAAAAGATAAGGACGACATGTACGCTGGCATCCTCGTAACTGGCCATGAGATAGATCATTGGCGGCAGAAAATCCCAGCACTGAAGGCCATGCTGGCATGGTGTGAGTCACGTTAAATACTTTGGTGCTGGACATCATTGAATAATTGCTGCTGCATGAATCCCCTGAAACTTGCCAGTACAAACTAAAATTATTAGTAGTTAACGGACATGCAAATAGGCATGTAAAGGTACAGGTTGAATGTTAAAAAATTGCCCTGTTTGGCTGCCATACAAACATGTATGGTAATTAGAAAGCAACACTGCCACCTTGTGCATCTGGCTTACTTGTTGCATTAGTAATTTTTGATTTTTTCTGAAATCCACAAAAGTGAATTCGTTTACAACTTTTGCCAATCCCCACTCCACGGCCTGGCAAACACTTGCCATGGAAGTGTTGAATCTGCCCTGCACTAGAGTGAGTCTATTGCCAGCAAATGGCGTGATTAACAACTCTGTGGGTAGCCTTGATCCCCATAAAGGCAAAATCGCCTCCCTGATGGAAATGTCGCCGACCTCTCCAGCTCCTCATACGTTTGTGTGTCACGAAACATCCCTGGAGAACCGTAAAGGACATTTCATTGAAAGGTAAAGCAGCATTATGTTCAAATTTAGATAACTGAGACATCAATGAAAAAACAAGTCAAGTGCAAAGGTTTTTCTTGTCATGTACATTGTGAGTATATCTTGGTGAATTGTATTTGTACCTGAATTGTGTCTTCGGCCAGGATATGGGCCACGAAGATTGCAAATAATCCCATCTGGAGACAATATGGACTGGTATTTAAGGCAATGCATTCTTTTGTGTCCTGAAAAATACTCCTGTTGATTAACAGTTGGCCTGCAGATTCCTCTGGAAGTCCCATTGATGAACCCCCAGCAATTATTAAGAGGGGTATTTCTGGCTTGAATAGCCTGTTAAAGGGAATGTGTTGAGTGACCGAATTACCCATACTATCGTGTTTCATCATATGTTCTAACCTCAGCATACTCCTGCATTCTATTTTTGTTTAACCAGTGCAAGTTTGCCAGGTGTTCCAGTAGACGCCCTGCATTATGTAGTATAATCTGCATGACGGTCTTGGCAACAGATGACAAATAAGGTGCTGACAAACCAAACATAGTTTCCAAATCGGACATGCGTTTTGGATACGCTAGTCTTCGTAGCAAGATGCACAGCCCTTCCTGTCCTACAATGTCAGATGTGTAAATGGAATTTAATGTTTACCAAGCAAGATGGCTTAGAGGCTAAAGCATCCTCGTGTGGCATTCGGTAGACCCAAGTTCCATTCCCAGTTGGCTATCCTCGATTGTGGTTGTTCATGGTTACCCACAATTTCTCCAGGCGAATGCTGGGATACTTCCTATATTAAATCGGCCATGACCGCCTTCCTATCCCATCCCATCCTCTTTGTTCAAATCCCAAATATGGAAAATGTAACTAAAGTGTGAGGTTGGGATCAATCATCACCAGACGTCTTAGTCAGATGCAAATTGTAGAATGATCCCTCCTGCCACATGGTATGTTGTACTGACTGCAGGGTAACGAATTGAAATAAAATGCGTGAGGTGCCCATCATTTTGAATTTAAAGTACATCCCTCCCCAGCGTGAGGTATTTTTCACTTTTGGACGTGCAAGACATTACTGAATGATATAATATATAAACATGTACCAGAGACTGTGTAATAGGGGTGGCATCTGACCATGGCAGGTATTTCAAGCAAGTTTGTCAATACAGCAATGTCCTCCTTTTTAAATCAGAAAAGTAAAGTGCACTGTTCAGGAGTAAGGCTGTCCAGATTCAAGCGTCCGTAGGGTACACATCTGAGTCTTTGTGGTTGGCGAACTTCAGGCAATCCAATTTCACACAAAATACCATCTACCAAATCATCACCAGTGATTTGTCCCAAGCCATAGAGTTGTAGGAGGTCTTCCATATTTCCTAGTTTGTTTTTAAATCCAATCATAATGCAGTGAATTGTTTTGCCATTACGATTAAAACATAGCATTTCAAACAAAGTACATTGAGTAGGCTCTAATAAGGAATATTAATTAATAACTTATTTATTATGTTCCCTGTCTAATGTACTGACGGCAACACGCTATTATAGCTTTCGCTTACTGTCATACTATTATTATTATTAATAAGGAACCATTAAAATAAACATTTACTAACTTTGTCCAAAACCGGTCTCTTCCTACACCTATGTTAAAAAGCTACAACACCTTCGATTTCTAATATTGTGAAGGTGTTGTAAACTTTTCATTGCCAAACGTAGGAATTTTTGTCTTATACATTGGAAAATGTGAAAGGTTTTCTCGTCACAAAACGTGCAAAATGTTAAGCAAAATATGGAGACGTTTGCAACCTTTATTCTAGGAAAACATGGGAAATTTGGCAATTTTGTCCTTTGGAAAACATGGCAAATTTAATAGTTTCTTCCTCATGAGACGTGGATCATTTTAGCAATTTGGTGGTCGGTAAATGTGACCAATGTTAACTGGCGTAACTAGCTAGGGTGCCGGGTGGGCCTTGCCCACCCCAGATGACTGACTGGCACCCCCCAGAAATGTGTCTACAGTGTGTGTTAATGTAGGCACATACCACACATTTCTTTAAAGTACTGGTTTTTGGCATAGAAAACATTTGTCATTATCCAAAAAGACAAGAGAATAACACGTACTGCCCTGAGCTAGAATGGTCACAATTTACTAAAACCAATAGTCTATATTCCAGCATCATATGCAAGCATTACATTCCACCTGAGTGCATAAAGTATTCTGTGGCCCAGTATCTAGCCCAGTGGCAGTGTTAATATCTTTTTGAGCTTCATTTTGACAGAAAAAGGTAAGCTTTTGTTATTGTATTACAAATACTAAAAAAAGCTGGTTTCCTGCAATTTAATTAAAAATTTACTGGACATTTCCAAATATGATCAGGTAGCAATTTTAGCAATTAAGATAGATTTTCAAAAATGTTCCACTTTTTCCCCTGAGTAAAACGTTTCAAAATTGTTAATGTTATCTTGTCGACAATATTGAAATATTTGTAACTGTTTCTGAGGATAAATTTGCCAGATTTTGAAAATGTTTCTGAAAAAATACATGCATAATTTTCCAGGTTTGCCCTAGTAAATATTCGCAATATTTTTAAGAGTTTTCCTTTGAAGAAATGTTTCTTGCATGGAAAAACGTGAAGAACTTTGCAAATTTTTACTCCGGAAAACCTGGAGAATTTTCAAAACTTTCTGGGCACAAATTTGCAAATATCTCCAGGTTTTTGGAGTACAAATTTGCAAATTTCTCCAAGTTTCCCAAGGAAACGTTTGAAAATGTAGGTTTCCACACTTTCTGAGAAAAAATGTGCAAACTTTTAATATATATAGCTTCTGAGCATAATTTTGCAAAATTGGTCACAGTTTCTAAGTCCAATGTTTCAAAATTCTACAGGTGTCCCAAGTCGCTGTTCATTATTTACATAGACAGCCAAGGGGGGGGGGCACGTTTTGCACACGATTATCCACCCAAGGGAGGGGGGGATTTTACAAATGTCTACATGGACACATGCACTCTTTTTGCACTTCGCTTTTGCTAATTAAATTTACTAACATCTGAAATTTAAAAGATTCGCATCATAAAAACAACCAATTCGTGGTTAAACCTTAATACATCAGGGTACCTCCAGATCTGGCAAACCTGGAAAAGTTAGGGAGAGCTCGGGGAAGAAGGCTTATTTTAAAAGTCAGGGAAATTCAATCCAGTCATGTTGTCGGGTTTCCGTTATCCGAGTAGAAATTTGCAAAATTCTGCACTTTTTTCCAGAGAACAATTTTAAAAAATTTTGCTGGTTTTTTCTAAGTACATATATTTTCAACAATTTCCACATACAGAATGGACAAATTTTCAAAATATTTGAATGCAATTTTTTTTAATTTTTGCATTTTTTTCTGTTAAATTTTCAAAATTGTCATTGAAAATTGAAAATAAAATATTTGGGAAGACCCTGTAAATATAGCATACAGAATGTAAAACAAATTCATATTTATAGAAATGAGGGGGGAGGATGCAGGCAACGTACATGTAATTTCTGTGGGGGGAGTACCATAATTGTCTACCAATGTCCACCTAGGGGAGGGGGGAGTTAAAAAGAAGTAAAAATGTGTACATGTAAATTATGAACGGCCCCCAACTTCCAAGTAAAAACACACAAACGTCTCGTTTTGACAGTTTCTGAGCACATATTTTGAAATTTTCCACGATTTTCGAGTAGAGATTTGTACAACTTTCAAGTTTTTGGGGCGAAATTTGGGACATTTTCCACAGTTTCTTAGCACAAAATTGCAAAATTCTTCAGGTTTCCCGAAATAAAAATTAGAAACATTCTCCACGTTTTCCCAAGGAAAAATTCTCAACACTTTCAACGTACAGTTTCTCAGCAAAAAGTACAAAAGGTTCCATGTGTTTGGTAAACATTTATATCTTTTTGAATTTTTCGGAGCATATCTAACAACCTGTCGTTGTTCCCTCATAGATAGTCTACACGGATTAATGCTTCTTCTCAGCTTTGTTATGCCTTAATTAATCGGTCTCTTCTTTGTTTTTGAAGATTTGATATATGTACTACCGTAAATATTTTCAATTCATTTGTCATCGATATTACATTTCCCCTAGAATTGATTGCAATACCTTTTTTTTCTCATTGCAAAGCAGAACCCATTGAGTTTAGGCCATTATGACCGAAGTTAAGTTTCTGCAGAACATACGAATGTTAAATCATCATATGTTATTATGTGAAATATAAGCAAATGGACAGAAATTAGCTAGTTCTACCAGCATAGAAGGGTGTTGAACTACGTTTTTGGCCATGAA
>JAQGBX010006017.1:0-12973 GCA_034698745.1 Megaphyllum sjaelandicum
CAACACTTTACAGACTTATGCCTCACCTTGTAAATACACCCGGTGTACACTTTTTGGGTGAGTCGAATTCGCCATAATTGGTTTTAAAAAATGCACATAAGGTTATGTCTGTTTTTAAACGAATTCATGCATGCCTTTAGCACACGCGACTCCAAGGCAAGCAAAGGGCAATCGCAAGGTTAAACTACTGTCCGAGTACCCTTAAACTCGAGGGGTAGTAGAAGAAAAGATGGCTCAAGGCTGCTAGGGAGCAAGCATTACGAAATTGACACATTCTACGCATCAAGATGATACTTTTGTACGATTATGTTGTTATAAAATTAAAAGCCTCAATTTAATAGTGTTTATTAAATTTTTATTTAAAATTATCATTTTAACTGATTTTGTAAATGGGGGTACTAATAAAATAATTGTTTCAAGAGAGGGGGGGGGGGGAAATTGTGCAATTGTGTCAATGATGAAACATTTTCTCTAAGAATGGGTAATGATGAACTACATGTATTTGCTCCGAGAGGAGGTCAATGATGAGTTATATTCTCTAAGAAGAGGGAGGGGGGAAGGGGCAATTATGAAATATTTGCACAAAGATGGGTGCAACGATGAAATATTTTCTCTACCAGTCGGGCAATGATGAACTACCTTGCTAGAAAAGAGAGAAGTGATCCAAAAACGTTTGCGAAACATTGGATCGAACTTACTAATGTTTTAAAAGTTGATAAGCATACTAATGAATTGTTTCATGGCTGCATTTCAAACGCCATCACATTTCCTGACATGATTTCCAGAGTTCCATAAATCACGATGAGCTCATAGCGAAGCTCATTCAATTATCGCATTAGTTCCCCTAATTAATGGTGTGGCTCGGATCACGGCGGTTAAACGGATCATTTCTGTAATTGAAAAGTCAGTGTCGAGCAAGAGCGCAGGAGCCGAATGATTGGGCCAGAACGCTGCAACCTACGCCACTCAAACGAGACATGATTGATGAAGAGAAACTGCTGGAGACCAGCGTCAGAGAGAAGCAGCCTCGAGAGTTGAAACGAGGAGGAGAGAGAGGTTCTCGAGTACGTCGTGGTAGTATTTCAGTTCGTACAGCCAAAGCCAGCACCATGCCATGGCGGCTCCGTCTTAGGCAGCGCTCAGAGTCGCGATGTTCTTGCTCCGTGTAGGATGTGTTTACTCCGCACCATGATCATCTTCGTTCACGTTGGATTACTGCTGAGTCTCAACGTATGGGCGCAAGGTGAGTGCCACTTCCGGTCCATTCTCTCCTCGCTTTTCGTTGCCCTGGAGAAGACGCGCTTTCCTCCAGATTCCTGCCGTCTTTTCGAGGCCCACGAGCGGCATGGACGTCCTCGTCTTTCGCCGGGCCTTCGCTCTTGGCACCGCCCCAACCTTCGGTTCGGTAACGAGTCACCCCAATTTCCCGTCCCGAATTGCTCGCTTTCACGCCTTTTTTTTGCGAAATTACGCGGGTGTGTGTGGCCTTTGAGAGGATGCTAAACTCTATATTGAAAGGCAGAAATGTCGGAAGCAGCTCTTGATTTTAAACAATTTTAGTTGGAAACTTTTGCTTCTACGGTGTTAATGCGTTATTCCTCCGAATCTTAAAGTTCCTACCATTTCTCCGTTGAATTTATAAAAAAAACATGAATGAAAGAGGAAATAATTGGGACGATTGGGACGAGAAATTTCGCATTTTTCCACGTTTATTTAATTAGTGTTTTTTTAAGTCGATGAAAACTATGTAACAACTTTTAAGTAATGGAGCAAAAGCGAATGACAATACTGCATTGGGAAAACAATTCCCAAGTTTTAATTGTATCAGGATTTACTTTCGAAATTTATAGCCTTACATGTGTAGGGTTTAACATCCTCCTCTTTTAGTTGATGGAAGCTCCGAGCACTTTCGAAAAACGAGCACGTGGGCCGCGGTGTAACCTGGGAAAAATCGGACAGAGCACCTGTGCAGAAGTATTAAATTTAATGATATATGTATAAAATTCCCTTAACTTCAATTAGAATTGTGAACTATTCCAATTTAAATGACAAAAGACATCTAGCAAATACTTGTGCCAACTGTTAAGCATGTACCGAGCCAATTTGGAAATTCATGTACATCGTTACATTTTGTTTGATAATTCTGTTATCTGCAATTACAACCTTTTCAAATTGTAACATTTAACATGTGCCCGCATCCAAAGATTATCAGCTGTAAAATAATGCGAAGTGAATTTGTATTGATATAAAATCGAGCAAATGCTTTTAACTCAACCGTTCAGACATACACTGTACACTATGTGTTTATCCAAATGTTCATTGGAAAAACTATCAAGTCGCAAATGTGCATGTATGTAAAATAGTTTATTTACAGTGAAATAAATATTTCTTTTTTGTTTAAAGCAATTTCAAAAGCGTTTAAAGTAGTCAATTTCGTCTTTTTTCGATCATATGCAATGCATCCACCACTCGGATTTTTTTTTTTTTTTAAATAAACTTCAAAGCTTGCCATTTACAAACAAGACTGGCAACAAACAACTGCAGACCAGTTTTCATCTTAGAGGCGTCAATAGATTAGCCCAAATTTACATCAACTTCATTTTTCCAATCTCCCCTCTTTCCTTAATTTCCTAAATTTTCCCGAGCCATGATCCAAAAGAAGATTTACTGTACCTATTTGAAATCCATCATACAATTCGAACGGCAGAAAAGCATTTTTTCCAAATGGCTGTTGCAAGTATGTAATGACCTCAAACCGTTATTTGAAAAAACATTTATAGTGACTTGGATAACAGTAAAGTATGTATTGTTGTTGTTAATTGTGTTGAAATACTTTATTATTAATTGAAACATGTCGCATTACTATGATTATCATTGCATTTCACATAAAAGAGTACCAAAGAAATTTGTTTTTTCTATTTATAGGAATATCACCGCCATGCTGTTCACAAGTACCTGGGTCTTGCAGAACAGCTTGCGAACAGGTAAGAACCTCTTTCAAACAGAATATTCATATGAATATGAAACATTGTAATATTTCGTAAATAACTTTCAAAACTAAGTTTCAAACTTATAGGTAAACACGGGAATAATTTTATTTAGATTTACTTACGCGTATGTAGTTTCTTAGTTTTCTAGATTGTTCAGAAAGTAAATACATTTAAGCCAAAATAATCTTTCGACTTGAATTAACCCAAAACTCTTACTTTCAAAATAATGACTCCTTTACCAGCTCTGACCTAGTGGTCAAAATAAGGGTTATGCGACACCAAATTAGCGCTTAAACATTGACTGGAAAGAAAACCTTTGGCTGAGTGTTTTTAAGCAAAAAAACCTCGAAAATAGATGCCACCAAAGCTATAAATAACCCAACGTTGGAAAGATTCCCAAATTCGAGACGTGCAAGTTGAATTTCAAACCCAGCTAACCTACGAGGAGTTTAAACGTCCTAAAACATGAATCTTTCGCTGGGTGACAGGGCAAGAGGAAAAGTCAAGTTATTGAGCATTTCAAAAGGAAAACATTTGCCCTATAAACCGCAATTGAAAACCTATACGCAGAAGTTGACGCGTTGGGGGAACCTCGTTTTCGTAAATTATTCCCTGATGGGGGAAAACCATGTTTAAAAACCGCAATTTGAATATGCCACAGACTTTCGTGTAATTTAATTTATATTCTTGTTCTTTCTTGAATTTAAGTGCTTGTCTAGGGAACCCATTTCCCCAGATACTGAGTACTTCGCTAGAACACTAGAAACACTGCAGCATGATTCCTCAGAGAACATGGTTTATAAATAAACACTTTACAACTGTGATTAAGAAGACATCGTGCATAAACAAAATTACACAAATGTTTGTGATGTAAAAAATATGACCAGGGTAATTTTATAACATTAAAGTTAACTGTATTTGTTATCTAAAATTAATGTTCCCTACCTTTTCAAACCAACCGACATTTTTTTTTAATTTTAAAAAATGCATAATTTAGTTAGAAACAATGTTAATTCTTCATATGAAACAAAAACATTATATCAAACATTACCAATGGATATTTTATCAAAGATAAATCTGTTTCCAAAGATTTAGGAAACTTCCAGATGCGATCACTCATCTCTTGGAATATTTTGTGATTCCTGAATATATTCAGCGTGTTTACATTCAAACTTTTGAAAACTTTTGAAAAACACCTTCTGTATAGTAATAAATTTGGCTCTGAACCAATAGAGGTGGCCCAGTTTTTTGACGATACCGCACAAAAATGAACAAGGACGACAAACGTCTACTGTTTCGAGAGAAAGATGTTGGGCCCATGGAAGCTGATACATTATCCAATTTCCTAACGATTGTTTTCACGAGGTCAATGTTAGTTTATGCAGCGAACGAAGGTCTTAAATATTCAGCAGCTAATCCTACTGCCAAAGCATGCTCCTACATTCATTAGAAATGCAAAATTCTCGACTGTGACTGACCTGGGTGCGCACACAGAAAATAAATTGTGGGCTCGACTTGAACATAGTTTCCATGCAACAAGACGAATACCCTTGCCACCTTTCTGCAACTTGTTTGACAGTTTCCTCCAAACTGATTGCCGAAATTCAAGTGCAATAAGCACGCAGATTTCTAAAGTTTAAAGTCCATAAAGGACATGGCCATTTATCGTGCTGTCACGTAGTTACAAATTGTATTCCTGGGAAGATTTATAACTTTCGTTGAGTTCTGTTCTTAAATGTAATGCTTGTTTTATATATTCATACACGTTTAAGAAGCAAAAACATACTCACGACTGTACAATCTTATCAATACTTTTCAAAATTCTAATTAAATGTTTATAGCTACGATCGTAGTTATAAATAATATCGAAATAAATAGTAATTCATGAAAGTCTAGAAGATCTACGAGAGCCCTAATCGGTGAATGATATTTCATATTGCATTTATAAAGAAACTTCTTTCGTGATAGGCAATTCAGTTACTGAAAATTGAACATCCAATTATTTTGCACAATGTCTTCTAAAATTCGTTTGAGATATACATCTAGAAAACGTATTTCCAATTAACTTGACAAACTACGTGTAAATATTGAACAAAATACTTTTTACAATAATATGCGAATTAAATTCATCTTCGAATATACTTTTACAACAATGTAAATTAAACTATCTTCGAATATACAGTACATGTACCATACGTACTCAGCTATTGAAATAAACGCCTACTCCCACATAAGCTGGTTCGACATTTACAGAATCTTGTTTGTTTATTATGTTAAGACTGTTTTCATCCCGAGGAAAACACGTGTCGGGAGCTGTATGAAGCTTAAATTACAGACAGGTGGCAGCACAGTGCTACCAGCATACTGAAAATATAAAACAAATCTAGAACATACAGTACTGGAGCACGCGTATAGTTTGGAGTCTAATAATGGTTCCACTTAATAAGTGCACGCTCCATGTAATTGTCCTCTGAAACATTTCAGAGATGCGATTCTTAGCATTTTTTTCAATCCAGGCTCACGTTGTTCGAATATTTTTCGTATCCTAACTCCTTGTTCGTTTTTTGCTCGCATTATGTTTAAACTAGGGTGGATGCATGGTTTAAAATAGGGTATGGCATGAGCCTGTAAGTGAGCCCCACATACGGCACACCATTTGGAGGGAAGTCACCCAGAACAGGCTGGCAGGGTATCAACTAACACTAACAGGGGGGATGGGCAAACCCAGTTCTGCTACTTTACCATTCTAAATTATGTGTGGAAATACCATTTCGAAAAATCACTCGCAAATATTTCATAATATAGTCACGCTTTCTCAAATTTCCTTCTTTAGGAAACGGTCTTTCAAATTTCGACAATGGTATTTAGTACAATTTCTGCCAGCATGTAGTTACAATGTTCTGCCCCAGCTGGAATATTTTTCATCTAAGATAATAAGTAAGACATAATCATATCATATAATAATCCACCCTCGCTGCTCCCCTTTCTTTAATGCATGATGACGTTATTACCTTAAGTTGACACTAAAATATAATCATATAAAAGAAAATGCCAAACGTATACGATGCATTATATTGGTATAAATCCTGTGGCTATAAATTCATACGTGAAGTTCTATATCTCGTGATCCTTGCTCCAAATTTCAATGATCTCAGATAAACTTAGCGCTAGATATTGTAAACGCCTTCCGTAAATACTTTTAACGAAAGTAAATATTTTCTATTTCCGCATTTTGTAAAATATTATTATTTCTGAAAAAACAAACATTTGTATGGTATGATTTACAAGTTTCATGATACGCCTCCAAATCTTACGATCAATTTAGAATTTTAGATGTAATGTACGAGTTTCTGCTGAAAACAAAAAAACAGACCAGAACATTATAGAGGCCCAGTAAATTCACATATAAATATGATACATTCATTCGTGGTTAATTATCCAACCCTGACGTGTCTTTCCTGGTAATTATTTCAATAAATGTTGCTTTACCAACAAAATTATTCGTAATTGAATTCACACATTTTTGGTATTTTTAATCTCCATACAACTAAGACAGAAATAGCTAAACCAATCTTAAACTGCAGAAGTTTTCACTTCAGCAAAAATGCTTTTTCACATTTGCTATCAAAACACCAAGTTATACTAACAAGATCCATAAATAATTGTATTTGCCATTTCTTCGGCAATCTATACGAATTGCCACAAAGGACAGTTTTTAAGCTGACAGGTAATCCTCTTACGAATTAGTTCAAGTTCCAAGAACATTCTTTGTGGCTCAAAGAAATCTTTTGGGTTTTCTTCCTTGTCAACGGGCCCACCAAGACCTTACAGTGAAATGGTGAAATTGCAGGAAATGGTTCTTTGTGCGAACCCACCCAACATTGTGATGTGGTTTGTGTAGGAGAGGTCCCTGTTATTGGAAGTGAATGGTCTATATGCCAAATGTCCTTCTAGCATTGAGTCTTTGATTTTGGCCCACAAAGGTACAAACATATGGGGGAACCGTTGTGTCAGCTCGCAGATCGCTTGTCATAGTCCCTTTTTTGGGGTGTGCTTATAGTTTGAGTTGAAATATACGCAGAATGGGGCGCATCTTATTTATGGCCTACAACCAGAGACAGGCTTAGGGGACCTGCATATTGGTTTCATGTTCAAATTTCCTTTTCCAATCCATCACCATTTCTGAAAGGAGACTATGGATCATGGATGGTTTCAAATAAAACTTCAGAACTAATTCATACAAGCTATATGATGCTAGAATCTACGCGGTAAAATATGGAAGTAAATTGTAGTTGAAGGGTTTTCTTAATGTTTTCGCATATTATGGAGGAACCAAAATTACATATATAGCTATATGTTAAACAACAGTATGGTTATTGGACTTGCGAATATAAAACAACAACCATCGACTTCGACTATCATGTCAAACTCGTCTATTTTGTTCATTCAGAGAGAGAGAAATAGTACTAAGTTTCTGACTTATGTGCATGTTTTTGGTATAGTTCTCGCTTTGAAATAAAACTTGTTCAGATACAAATTAGTTGGTCAGTAAAGTGGATTAGAAATCAATATTTGGGTTGTTGTTATTGTTAATGCCCCAGTGCCAGCCCCCCATAAGGGCATGTGAAAATGCCAGCCCCTATGTGAGACAGCGTCAGTAGCCCGTGTCGAGCACCTTTAGGCATTCATTTCGATTTTAAATATGAAAGAATAATATTCTTCCATCTTTCTGTATCTTGAAGATACAGACGACGAAAAAACACCATTCCCACGGTATCAGCTCATTATATCATCTGCTGTATTTTATAAAGATTTTCACAGAATGAAACTACATCCTTGCAGTCGATGCTATGGAGTTTTTCACTCAACCTACATATAGCCTATAATTTATTATGGCGGAAATTCGTTTTAGGCTGGTTATAACCTAAAATTCTTGAGAAAATAAGTAGGCCCTACATATTAGAATGCATCGATTTTTTAACTTAAAATCCGAAATATTGATGAATTATCAAAAAACGAATAGGCCTACTTCCATATCAGGATGAACGACAAAATAAGTGCTATAGAAATTCCACAATTTTCCAAATAATAACTTGGTCACCTAGCAATTGGTGACTAACTTATACTGCGATTGCCAACTGGGTTTAGTATATGAAAGTTTTTCCGGGAAACAATTTATGAGTACAGTATGACTCACGAGGAATAGTTGTGAAAAATAATATATACTGTACATGAGATCACAAAGATACCAGACAGGATAAAGACTTCCAAGAAACTCATTCATATTCATCATAATATTTTGTTCAACTCCAGTTCCTGTGTATTTTAAAATGTATTCAAATATTCAAATTGGAAAAAAACCCAGGAATTACCGCCTCGTTTACTATCACTCAGATACTTTTAAGAAATACTTCCAAAATTTAAAATGCTTTTTGATGATCTGAAACCTTGCTCACTTGGTCGTTATAATCGTGCTGATATATGAATTTAAGATATTTCTTAGTCAAGGGATGGAGCAGCAAGTTTGTGGAGATAATCTTTAAAACTTCCTTCAAAAATGTGTTGTACTTCACATTTTGTTGATTTATTCATGAATTGAAAACCATATCTCCCCACCAACTCCATACATGATTCATACAGCCAAGGGACATAGAATGGTTGATAACATTCAAACGGAAATTTGATAACACCGCTAAAATACACCTTTGTTTGTTTAGATCGACAGCATGAGGACGATATTTCCAGTATTTGTATTTAGATTTGTAAAGGGGGGGGACAATAGGAATACCCAACAAGCATGACAGTACAATAATAGTATTGAAGAACGGAGGCTATTGTTAGTTGTAGGAGGATTGGGGGAAAGAATTCAATCCATGCCATTTTAGGGATGTTGAAGAAAGAAGCCATTCACATCACCGAACCTGATTATTCATTTCAATGTCATGTAACGAAAATGCCATCCAATTTTTCCTCCTTATCGCCGAGTAGACCTTACAGACATGTGGCTGGCCAAGGACGAGATTTAGGTTCTTGGAATATTTCTCTATTCGATTAACCGGTTTTTACACAATTCAAGTGTCCATATTGCATTTTCCCTGTAAATATACATGCACACACGCACATGCAGGGTTTATATTTATTTTCGTAAAGAAGATTGTTTAGAGTCTGAGAGATGTCTACAGCATTTGCAATCCCTATATGTTAGTTATGAGTTTACTTTATTGTACGGTTTTATGTTTGAAACATTTAAATTATAATATAAGAAATTCTTAAGAGACGATTAAAGTCATATAGTCGTGGAGTTCAATGATCCGATCGGCTATAGCAGAAAACTTGAAGGATGATTACAACGTAAAGGATCGTATTTAATCAGCTGATATCAACTAACAATATTATTTAAAAACATTTGATCAAGATAAATATTTTACTTGAATGTTTCACTTAAATTGAATATGTTTTAAGCAAACCATTACGTACATTATATGCCTGGATAGTTATAAAATATTTTAATTAAGGTAAATAAACTGATTCGTATGAGCGCATTTCAATGGGTTTTAATTATACGTATATAATTCACTGAGAGTGTTTTATTAACATTAATTTATGCTTAAGTCCAGAGTGTTAAAATATAATTACATCGCCACAGCAGGTCAAAACCACACATCGCACTTGAGTAAACCTCAGGCTATAGGATATGTTACATCATCCATAGATTACTTTCAGCAAGGAGCTATAGATTCAAAGGAAAGTCTTAAACCTTCTATAATGATAGCTCATTTAAACTGGAAATGTCTATAATCAATATACTAATTACGTTTGTAATCGACAGCTTTAAATACTGTAACAGAGGCTTAACTCTTTGGCAAAAGACAAGAGTTCACCGGTATAGGCCTCCTGCAACTTGTACCGGTTATGTTAGTTTTCTCAGAACTTGTCTTGGAAAATATACGATATATTTTCGCGATCTTTTACGAGTCAATTGATCCTCCTCCCGCTGTGACCACGTGCAATTTAAAAGGGGTCAGTGAGAGAAAACCCGGTACTGCGCTGGCCCTTCTCCAGCTACAGGCAATTTTCACCCAAAAAAGCTCATTCATCAGTTCGCGCACATACCCATAGAGACCCCCCTCACCCCTGCGAATTCAGGCCTCCATCCCAGAACATGTTCCATCCGTCTTCACTGCATCTTACTATTGCTTCCAGACATTTTATTAGCATCTTTGGCGCACACATTACAAAAATAATTAAATTTGAGATGAACATTGGCACGTTTGACCTAAAACCCTGTCCGGTTTGAGTCAGGAAGACGAAGAGATGAAACTGCTGGGTTTATGGGCGCCATCGTACATGTATTTGGAGTGCTCAGTTACATTCTTCGCACGCATTCGGCACACGTATTCAATAAACTTGGCTTTGTTTCGAATTTCAGGAGGATAATATACCGACGTTTGTCTAACTTTACCGGGGTACAGTATACTGTATCTGTTGCTCTTCAGACATTTCTTCAAACGGATTTTAACGAGCAATCTGACTTGCCCCCCCAAGCAATTAACATTAGGGGCCATTCAAAAAGGACGTCCGCATGTAGGGGTATGTGGAGTCATGAACACAATGTGGACAGGGGGGAAGGAGGTGAAGACCAATGCGGACGTCCGCATCTGGTTTCAGTCAGTTCATGTACGTCAATCAAAATATTGCTTGCCAATTGTTAAATGTGATGACAATTCACAGGGTTCCCCCAAAAAGTTCATTTTCAACTTCCCTGACTTTTCCAGGTTTTGAAAAAAATTTCCCTGCCCATTGATAATGTCAAAAATTGACATAGAAAAATTTTAAAAATTTAAAAAACATTTGCTAAAAGTTTGTAAAATTGTTCTCGAAAATGTGGAGAATTTGGCAATTTTGTACTCGGAAAACATCGAAAATTTTGCAAATTTGTCCTCGGAAACCGTGAAAAATTTTGCAAATTTGTCCTCTGAAACCGTGGAAAATTTTGCAAATTTGTCCGCGGTAAACGTGAAAAATTTTGCAAATGTGTTATAGAAAAACGTGGAAAATTTTGCAAATTTGTTATAGAAAAACGTGGAGAATTTTGCAATTTTGTACTCGGAAAACGTGGAAAATTTTGCAAATTTGTCCTCGGAAAACGTGGAAAATTTTGCAAATTTGTCCTCGGAAAACGAGGAAAATTTTGCAATTTTGTTCTTGGTATAAAACTTTGTAACTTTTACACAAAGACAGCTGCAACCAATCATAAGAAAATTCATGAAAAGCATAAACATTTACAGGATGATCACCAATACCAAATCAGAATGGCTGACATCTGTATTTAAAATTTCTCATCTGGCTAAATACATTTTTCTAATTGTGAATAGTAAAAATGATTTGATTACTGGACTCGTGTGATGTATTTTTATTTACGGAACAATTGTAAAAAATTTTCTAAACTTTTTCGGACATCCCAAGGGGGGGGGGTGAGGGGTCATTGGTTGACCGGACACAGTGCGGACAGGGGGTAGGGGGGGGGTCAATTTTTGGGATAATTTTGCGGACGTAATTTTTGAATGGCCCCAAAGAGGTTTGCAAATTTTTACACGGAAAACGTGGAAAATTTTGTAAATTTGTACATAGAAAACGTGGACAATTTTGAAAATTTGTACTCGGAAAACCTGGAAGATTGTGTAAATTTGTTTATAAAAAACGTAAACAATTTTGCAATTCTGTACTGTGAAAATGTGGAAACGTTTTGCATATTTCTACTTGAAAAACGTGGAAATTTTTGTAAATTTGTACTTGGAAATGTGGTAATTTTTTCAAATTTAACTCAGAATTAGTGTGGACAATTTTTTTTAAATTTCTACTCGAAAAATGGGCCCTAAACTAACCTCATAAAAGTATTTATTTTGGATCGCTGTGACTACGTCCAATTTCCTTAACTTTTACAAAATAAACAATTTTTTCCTGACTTTTCCAGGTTTTTAATCAAATTTTCCTGACCAAAAACAACGTGAAAAATTACCATATTTTTCCAAAATTTACTAACCCTAATTTTGAAAATTAACAGAATTTTTTTACTATTTAATAAAATTACAAGAAAATTTTTTAAGATGGGGAAATTTTGTATTTAAAAAATGTTAAAAATTTGTGCTCTCAAAAAGTGGAAAATTTGTACTCTGGAAAACTTTGAGAATTTTGAAAACTTGTACACGGAAAACGAGGGAATTCTGCTAAATTAAACAATATTTGCAAATTTGTAATAGGAAAGGTGGAAAGTTTTGCTAATGTACTCAGAAAACGTGGAATTTTTTTGCAAAATTGGGTACTTATGATTTGCAAAATATAAGGGGATAAGCGTTTTAAATTACATATATAGGAAAATCCTTGCTAAAATAAGAAAAAGGTCAAAAAATGAAAACAACTAATTTAAGATCCTTTCACTAATTATTCGACATTTTTAAAATAGCCAATATGCGACAAATGAGAGGAAGTCATTCATGGCCGATTTAAAATAGGAATTATCCCAGCATTCGCCTAAAGGGATTGTGGGAAATGTTGAAAAACCACAATCGAAGATAGCCGACACGGGAATCGAACCCAGGTCTACCGAATGCAAGACGATCGGGATGCTAACCTCTAAGCCACCTTGCTCGGCGGCGTTTCGATCACTATTACATTTGATTGTCTATTGCTTTTAGTCATACTCGTCTATGGAACTATTTAAAAAAAACTCCAGTTGTGTAAATAGTATAAATAGTTAAATAATAGTTGTTTATATAAACAGAATTTAAAATGAATACAAAATTAGTAAAAAATAGTTAGTACTCTTTTTTTTAAATTATATATTTCCAAAAAAAGAAATTATTTCAATGAAATGAAATACAGTAGAACCTCTTAAGTTGACCACTACATATGTTGACCACCTCCGTATGTTGACCAACTTTTCATACACTGGTTGGTCACCATGCACGTTAATTTATGGGAGA
>JAQGBX010006018.1:0-12971 GCA_034698745.1 Megaphyllum sjaelandicum
TTCCCCCCATCATTCTCCCTTTTATAAATGCTGGATTCCGCATTAAATATACACCTTGAAATATACACATTTTCAATTAATTATGATAACACATACCTGCACAGACATGAAGAGGAGAACGCGCGTAAAAACATTTGGCTGAACGCATACCGTGTTGAAAGGTAAATTTACGCGCTGTTTAGGGTCACACAATCGGCATCAAAAATTTAATTTCAGGAAATTTGAATCGCGAAAACGTTGTTTTCTGATATTAGGTTATGACATTCGTATATTTTAAATGATCTTAATAATTTAATTAGTAATCTTTGAGTTTCTATATTCCTTTTTTTATGAATACATCAAGTTATCTTCCTAAATCTTAAAAAGCGAAGAAGGAGGAGAGACGATTTTCGAATGGAAACATGGCGCGCGTGTTTTTAAAACTCGACTGTTATCAAATTCAAAATTACCTGGCACTTTTTGATTGCAATACAATATAGTTCATCATAGGAAAGAATTTTCAGTTGAAGACACAATTTTTTTTTGTGGATTTCGTGTTTTTTCTGAAGAGAACCACATTTTTTCTATTTTAACATTCCATTGGGGGTGGGACTGGGTGCAAATCGCGCTGTTCTGCTCCCCCTTAATGAATAATATTGCTGTTTTTAAACCAATTAATGATACAATGATACAGTGTACTGGTATGTTCACTAAATGCATGCACCATATTAAGGGAGAGGAGGATAAGCAAACGCGATTAATTACTTCACATAGTGGAGAGATTTCTATAGCAGAGAAACTTAGCAAGAATTACATTCCCACGTGAACCCAACATTTAAATTTGTATACAATGGACCTTATGCAGTTACATGTACGTAAAAGAGTCGATATCATGAAATCAGAAATCAGCCATTTACTATTGAGAATCCATGGAAATCCTGAATGTATTTCCTTTATTTCCCAAATTGTTCAAGGATATGACATAGATTTTAATGGGCACAGTTGTCCACAATTAATTTCAATAAAAAAGTATAAAAAACTTTTAAAACTGGCAATGGCGTTGCTGATGTTTGCTTATATTGGTCTAGTACATGTATTTCTACGAAGGTACCATTAATGATTCAGTTGTTTTACGCCTCTAAAGGCAAAGGCAAGGAAGGCATTTTCGTTTCGCTCCCCATTACTCTGATTACACCAATTTAAAATTGCATAAGGTTAGTAGGATTCCACGAGGCGAGGCTCATAATTGGCGTGGACGTAGTATTTATGCATATCGCGATTTCAGTAACAAAATGGCACAACAGACACCAACTAGGTGTAAAACTTCTCATAAAATCCTGGGCAAAGAAGGAAAGAAAAGCTCATGAGTTAAAATTAAATGGAAAATTACATTAGGAAAACATCATTAAACTACACCCATTAACGTTATTAATAATAGATGGCAAGGTTATCAAGCATGTTTACATTAACATTGTATACCCAGTGTCATTTTGCGAGATTCCCTTCGCTCCTTTTAAGTGTCATTAATAAGGTTCGTCAATGTGTAAATGCTGTCATAGTATTACGTTAATGGCACAACAAACTACATGTACATTCATAATGCTTTTATCAGTTGGCAAAACAAATGTCTACGTGCATTCTGTCTTGATCATATTTGAAAATCAAACAGAGTTACCCGTGAGCAAGTAAATGTAATTATACATCGCAGCCACTTTATTGCTTGAATGATACTGATGATACCAGATGTTTATAATTATTGTGCAGCCGGGCGTTTTTAATATTTAAATAGCATTCAATTTAATTTAAATGCACTTAGTATACGTATAAACTCTGTGTTTTGTTGTACAGTATATCAATCTTTCGCAGCGACCACTGTGAGACTAGGGATGGCTTTGTAGAAAAATGCGCCTTAAGCCTCGCCCATATATCGATCGTATCGCATTGCCAATGTTGTTTTATGCTAATGGTCACGTGCACAATGCCGGGATGTCAGGAACAAAAAGGGGCCATTAAAATGGACGTCCTCGTGCAGGCGGGTTCCAATTTTGGAAAAAAAATTTCGGACATTCTTTTTGAATAGCCGTTTGGTATTACGCATACTGTGCTGCTAATAAACCTTTTGTTGACTTTGACATTTGTCATGAAGTTCATTGAAATTCTAACTTTTTTAGTATTCACGATTGATGGTTTCAATTAGTTAAATGATAAATGCCTTTTTGTGCGCACAAAACACCAAACAGATTTAAAATCAGACCTTAATCTAAGTGTACCGCACTTAGAAAGGGCTTCCCAACTGAACACATTGAAGCCATGCAGGAAAGCCCACAATTAAGTGCTTTGCTGGGAAGAATTGTGTATGGGGTTGCAAATGTTTCCTTTTCGTCATAACGTTTTTGATTATGGTCTGATTTTAAATCTGTTTGATGTTTTGTGCTCAAAAAAGAGCACTTATCATTTCACTTATTGAACCCATCAATGTATCGCGAATAATAAAAAGATATAATTTCAATGACCTTTGAGACAAATGTCAAGCTCAACAAAAGGTACATTAAGCAGGCGCCCCACAGCCTTCTCAATACATTTTGTGTTCAAATTTACTTAAATACAATTTAATTATACAGTATAAACAACCTGCAATGGACTTATGAATCACCCGATATAATGTAAAGACAATTCCATTTTTTTAATAATTTAAATTTCTTTCGTTATTATCTTTACTATTTTTCTTAAACAATGAGTAATTTAAAAAAAATTACTCCTAAATGTTTAAATTAAATACACTAAGGCAAATACAATGGTCACGACGTTCATAAGTCAAATTGAGGATTTTTTAATTTTTGGCATTTCTCCCAGCTATGATGCATGGATAGATGACACAATACATTTATTATACACAAATTAAAATTAAAATATATCAAATAACAAGTCGTGAAGCAATGAAAGATATGTGTTTATCAAGATTTCTTGGAATAGTGGCTAATGTTACAGGAAAATAGAGAAAGGGAAGGAAATTATTAAACTTAAAACATCAACCTCTAGTCCTCTATGTTCAGCAAAGTTTGTCCAATATTTCCGTGTCCATCCGGACAAAAGTTGAAGCTGAAAAAGTCTAAAACAAAAACCAAATGAAGTGACAAAAATACGTATAATTAATTTGCGTAATTCAATTTAATCACACACTGTAAAAGAGAAAACGCGCATTAGCATAGCCTACTATGAGATTTTTCACAAATGTCCACAGCAGTAACATTTCAAATACTGTCAAAGTCACACAATCTACATACCTTGGTTGCAAAAATTGTTTTTGGCAATCCTCTAATATGCTAGCATTTATAGACTCACAAGAACATTTACGCAAAAGGCCATTCATATTGTCGGCCCTGTAATTTGGCTAAAAACTTGAAAACTGCAACGCGAACAACTTTTAGCAGGCTAGAAACAACACACTTCAGAATGCAATTGTATTGAAGAAAAGAATGTCTAAACAATTTCACAAAGAAAACACCGTTCGTAAGAAATGCATTGAGCTTGTTGATAACACCAGTATTAAAGGGACACAAACGCATATACTGCAATAATTTCACTGATACACACTTCAAACATTATCAAAATTTGCAATCCTGAAATTTAACAGGTTCTCTAAAATTGAAAGCATCTGATACTTAAGACTGTCTATCAAATGAGGTCCAATACTAGCCAAAGAAAACTCCATATTTTCTTGGTAATCAGTATGAAGTCTTCAATATCTGAAAGTATCACCCACTCTGCTGCCAATATTGTGGGGCCAGAAACTCGAACAGGTATCTAAATAAATTACAAAAGCCAGGGTACATGAACCACAAAATAATTTTTCAAAATCAAGAGGTATTATTTTGGGCCTACAATTTCAAATTCGGACATTTTAATTTCCAATATACCTTATGAATACAAATATAGTTAACAATTTCTGTCGGTGTATTCATTTTGGAGCACCCTGTTTTTCATAATTCGTTAAGCCTATAATATTCAACATCGCCTAACTTTTGGTCCCTGGATCCAAAGCCAAAATTGCGTTTACTGGCACAAAGAAAATATCGCACGTTGACACGAGGGTTACAAAATATTGTTTTTCTTTTTCTATTTTTTTTTTAAAAAAAGAAAGAAACCAGGTACATGTAATAAGTCTAATTGTGTGATTTGTAAAAAAATCATTTGGCTTGGAATTTTTTCAGTTTTTTCTTTTAAGAACATTCATGTTAAGATGGCCATGCTAGATTTCTTTTGCAAAACAATTCATAGATGGCTGAAAAGTTTAGAGCAAACATCTAAATATAGCAACATGCAATAGTGATTGATACCAGGTTAGAAAAATAACGAAAGAACACATTAGGTTTTACCGATGACCAGAAAAATGAAAACTACACATTTTTGTTTTAAAAAAGACAGCAAAGAACATCGTTGTCGCAGTTTACAAAAGATTTGTAAAAATGTCTGAAGATGGGCAAGATCCCAAAAGACTGATAAGATTCGGCATAGAGTAGTAGACCCTGACAGAGAATTTAAACAAAAGTCGGACAAATGGCGACGGTCCTCCTTTTGGTATCATTATAGTTATCAAAGGATTGCTCAGCACAAATCAGTAATTGATGCAATACTTGAAAAGATCTTCAACAAATTCCAGTAATTGGGAACCTGTTTGCAATAGCAAGCGTGCGATTTTGCAATTTGGACCAATTGAGCAGTCCAGACCATAAGGCCAACTTCGTAAACATGAATATTTTACCGAATCATGAAGAAAAAAACGCAGTAAAAGCTTTTGGTACTTAAAGAGAGCATGATTATTTCATCCCAGCAATTTCAACAATGTCAGCTTATGACAGTATTTCTCTTCGTTGTTCATTACTGCTTTTCGCTGTATGGAACAATTAATTCACATGTACGATAGTGAAGTCTCTAATGGAAGGAGATATCCCAAACTTATTTTCCACCGACACATCCTGCTACGAAAGTAAACAAGTTTTCAACGTAATTAAGATGTTAACTATCACGGTATACCAATACAAGTACATAGTACTGACTTCGTGTCGATTCCTTTAAAGTTCGCGTGGCAACAAAGGATTGTTGCGCGCCACGTGGTAGTGTATTAAATCCTCTCACTGTGCATGTAAACTAATCATAGTCAAAGTGTCACTCGCCTGACATTGGGTAGCACACTGGTGCCCATTGGCTTCGGATATAACAATCCGTTTGAAAGGAGTAACAGCATTTACTGTAGGCCTATCTACAGTAATAGGGTGAAAACTCACTGAATGTTTACTTTCGACGTGCTTCTTTCATATGCATGCAGCTTCTTTTTTCCAGCTTTGGGGCGCTCAATGAACGCCTGATATCAGCGTGATGGTCAGTGTGCTTGGTGGCGCCAATGTATGCGTTATGCTAGGTGAAACTTTCCGCGTAAAACCTTCCACATGCGCATTAGCATCTCATGATGAGCACAGGACACGTTTTTACGGTACATAGGCGGCATACAATCGATGGCTACACTTTTGACCAATAATGATCTGAGTGCCACTCTGTGTCTTACAAATCTGCTTCGAGATTTTCCAAAAAGAAGGTTAAAAACATTCTTGAAAGCTTATCAGCGCTTCTTGTAAGCTCAGCATGTCTCAGCTAAGCGTTCTTTGTGTGTGCCCTCATTTAAAACTCATGCCACATTCTTATCCCGCTTGGTGGCACTAGTGAACGCTGAGTGGTAAGCGTCTGCAATAAACATTCAGTGTGTTTTCACCCATAGACATAGAATGCATTTTCGGTTAATTAATAAAATGCTGAAAAAATAATAGTGAAAGCCGCTTAATCCGATCAGCCATTTTATTTGATCAAAACCTTGAGAAAGGATTTTTTTTGGTATACATGTACTGCCCTATGTTAAAAAAACCGTTTAATTGAATCATTTAATCGCTTAATTCGATCAAATTATCATGTCTTCATAACGCAAATGCGCGAAACAAGTTTGAGCAGCTTTAATTTAAGCATGGACACGTTTGGACAGCGTAACAGCGTGCACCTAAGGCTGCGTTCACGTTGAACTTGTTTCCGACCGAGAACAAGTTCAACGTGCGAAATGTTGGTCAACACCGTCCTGTTTCATTTTAAGACAGAGGACTGAACTTGACTCATGTACTTTAAGCTAGTCAATAATTTAAAATCGTACAACGCTAAGAACGATGTAAATTGTGTGTGTGTGTGTGGGGGGTGGGGGGGAACTTAATGAATCAGCGGCTGTACTCAAGATGGATTTTCTGCATTATTTAGAAAATGAAATTGCAGCCGTTGAGCAAGCACTACTTAAACATTTCATAAAACAAATATTTTATACATATGTAAATACATGTACATGTAATAATATACGATTAAAAATGGTTTTTTTTAAAGAGCAAATTATTTGATAAGGTCAATGTGTAGTGTTTTTTTCATAACACGCGCATAGTTTATTTCGAACAAAATCGCGGAAATCAACGTGATCGAATTAAGCGGCTTTCACTGTATATTGGCGTCCTCTCCCTCTCCCTCTCTCATTATAATTTCAGGTTTTCATATTTGTACCTAAAACGCGTTAAAATAAAATTAGATATATAACCATTTAATCACAAAATTACAATGCTGGATTTCACATGAAACTACATTTCAGGGTAGCACACTGCGGGCGATGCGAAACGATACGACCGATATCATTTGATTTGATTGGTTTACTCCTTTCCAACAGAGGGCTCCAAATGAGCCAATGAAAGTGCTTATGCATCATCAAACATTTCCCTATCGCAATTGTTGTGTTGTCACTTGAGTCTGGCGAAGATATATAGGCGTGGTTTCATTTAATAAATTTCTAATACATTGCCATCATGTGGCGCAGAAAAAAATAATGCCACCTAAAAAAAGCGTCAAGCCGGCATATAGCCTACATTTGTGGGGGTGTTCCAAATTTCAGTCAGTAGTGTTTAAGATTTAGAAATATTTTGAAAATTAAGACACGTGTAACATCTTTGTTACCACACATATGGCATTATGTGAGCAAATGAACTACGTTAATTTCGATTAGTAGAAATGATATACAATTTCTTAAACATTAACAAATCCAAATGATGGAAATATATGGCGGGACCAAGAAAAAAATGCTAAATACACAACCATGCAGTGCTATGTGTATTATGCATTCAGATTAGCATTCACAAATCACACATGTACATAAACATCAAATTGCTGAGTATCAAATACTGCACAGAACTATAAGCTTGTACTGTAATTTGCAAATCTATTATCTTTAATTATCAATTACAAAACTTAGATGAATCATAATAGTCTTAAAAGAGTAATAAGTTTTTATCAAATTGGTAAATCTAAAATCATCTTGATATGGCAACTTTTAAAAGCCAAATCGTCAAATACATTTTAAGTACACTGTACCTGCACATTTGTTTTATCACAACTTCTTCTCAGTTGGACGGTGTTATAATTAAGCTACAAAATGGCCACGTAAATAAACGAAATTCCAAATCTCGATGATAGTAATAAATTTAATTCTTTAAGTTTAATTTTGCCTTTATTTATAATAAAAAGTCGCAAATTCATAACTAGCATCGATATTATGTGAATTTGTCTCAATCTCAAAAATTTCATGCGACCTCTGGAATTCCTGTTTTCATAATCATCATTCCCAAAGGAATAAATGGCCCTTGTAGTGTACTTGGCAATCTTCAGTGAAAATTAAATGAATAATAGAAGGTTTAAGTGAAAGAGCGTTATTTGAACTCTGAAAACCTATCTGTACAAAATCAAAAAAAAACTGTCTTCATTTTTTTCTACACATATTTTTCAGGAAGGAAGTTTTGAAACATTTAATACTTATTTGGCTAAAAAAACAAATGTATGGGGCAATTGCTGCAATACACAAATTCTCTTCATTTATCTTCTATTGCAATGTTTGAGTAGGCTAATCAGTAATGAGACAATGCTTTGTCTCATACAAAGCATCGTTGTGTAACGAGTCAAATTTACCATCGCCACTAAAAACAACACGATACAATAATCGTGGAAGATTCAACAGGACTTTTGCATACATAAAAATTTGCTATTTAATTACCTCTACACAAGAAATATTTAGCCAAAGAAGAATTGTAAAAACGAAGTTAACAAACTATTATTTAGTTTCAAGAGTGGTATCACCCTCAAACAGGTAGTATAAAGCGACCACCAAAGTGATTCCAAAAAAATCTGACACCCGATTTTTCCCCCACCTTACCGTCAGGTTGAAAAGATATGCAAAACTACTGTATAAGCCTATAGGTGGTGAAGTGCAGCTCAAAATAAGTTTGGCCACAGAATGAGATGGTACAGGATTCTTTAAAATTAACCGATGTTTAGATCGAATGAAAATTGTTCATTTCACTGAACATCGTAGCCCACAAACTTGCAACGAGAACCCAATTCTGGTCCATCAAAGGATTCAAAGTTCCATGATTCTAGTTGCAAAAGTCGTATTTGTTCATCTTTGGTGAGTGAATAGTGTCAGTTCCACAGTGAATGTGCCAAGGTGCCATTCACAATCGCAGAAATGGCTAGGCCTACTGTCAAACCAAAATAAGCCCACCCGATACATAGGCGTACAGTCAATAAATCCGGCAGTGTACGAACACACTATTCACACTTGAATGGTTGGCTTGCACTCTTTTTTGACGACGTAAAATCGATGTTTGTCCCCAAAAAAACCCCAAATGATCGCCACGTTCTCGATGAGGATGTTAAAAGGGACGGCGAGCATGGCGCCCACCAGGCAAAGCGTAAACTTGAGCACACCGTACCGGTACAGACTGAAGGATTTGATAACCCCAAAAATGTACATATAAATTGTTGTTCCCATAACAAATAAAGTCAACACATCCAACAACTGCCAACAATAGACTGGGTACAACGCTGCCAACACTATGTTGGAAGTGCTGAAGGGCACGGTCATCCAAGCGTACAAAGAAAGACTGAGCCAGAATTTCGTTCGAAAAGGAATACTGCGACTATGCACCACTAAGTAAATGCCTTGCATCCATCGTTTCCGCTGCTGCAGAAAATCCCAGATGGTGAACGGGCTTTTCTCCCACATCTCCCCTTCGATAAAGTTGAAGAGGTAGCCTTGGGATGCTGCTGCCATGCCGAAGAAGCAATCCTCCGCAATGGAACCATCCACGCCATGGTCATAGGTCACCTTCCGCTCGGCCCCAGCTTGCGATACCACGTACGACCCCTTCCAACCAAACAGAGGCTTGTGAAGGATACTTAACTGAAATCTCAGCTTACCCATGTCGTCGGCTACCCGATAGCTGTCAGCTAGAGTGGTCAACCAATTTACCACTTCTTCGTTGGCATAAGTGACAACTCCTTGGCCAAACTGATATTTTCCCTCCAGGACGAAGTTGAGAATCCCTCGAATGGAATTCTCAGTAAGGATGGTCTCCTCGTCTAAATGGACTATCCAATCGTGATCGTGCAAGAGGTTGACATCGTCTTCCAAACAGTACTGCAAAGCACGTGCCTTAAACAGTGCTCCCGTCTTGGTCCTATATGTAGAGGGCACCACAATTTCTCGCGTGCGAGCGTGCTTCAGCAAATGAATCGCTTTATCAGTCACCACTTCAACCATAAAGTTCTCCAGGCCAACATCCAAACAAATATTCATGTTACGTAGCACATTGGCTTTCACCAGCTCAGGAAAGTCACCCCGAGTTACAATTCGAATGCACATGAAGGGGGCCAAGAGGGGCGACCCCTTCAACGGCACTTTGTCCGGAAAGGCATTATAAATGACCATACCAAAACAGTTGGTAAGGGTTTGTGGTATTGCCAAGATGGGCAGAAAACGAAAGAGGTACAAAATGGTAGCGCAAAAGTAGCCATATCGCTCGAAGGGATCGAAATCCAATGGCTTGAACTCCCCAATGTGAATGCCGCCATAAAGGATCTCGATGATCAGAACCACGATGGTGTACAAAAAGCAATGGAACAGGTGTTTAGAAGTTGTCCCGAGCATTGCGGAAGGCTATGGCAATAAAAGGAGGCGAGTCGTCCAGGTAACAATACAACACCTGAAAAAAAAAGAATGTTAATAAACTAATCAAGACTAAGTAATCACAATTGCATAAAAAAGAATGTAATTAATAACTTAATTGTAACAATAATGCGCACTATTTTTACATATAGACCTACATGTACTGTAGTTTCGTGTAAGTTCGTGGTTTATTGCATTGATGGTAAAAGCTATGGCAACTTACAGGAAAAACACCTGTCTAATGATTAAGAAACCCTTTAAGCTTAGCACCATAAATTGATTGATTTTAGCAGTTTATAAGCTTTTACATAACACTGTAGCTAAGTGAGAAGCACACAAACATATCCACGTGTTATCTACAGTGTACAGTAGGCCTATATATTATTAGATAAGCCTATGTCCTGAATCCAACTAACCGTTTGGCCTTCATAAAAATATGCCAACAAAAAAATATAGATTTACGAGTTGCACTGACTAATGTCCACATTTTTTAATTGTATTAAGGAAGAATTATAACCTTACGATATATTTACCTCCTAGAAGCACGACTAGTTGCCACATTAACTCTCCAAAAAAATATTAAAACTTAGCATAGGTAAAAATCCTAAATATCTCGTGATGTTCGAAAATGCAGTTTATATGCTGAAAATTTAGCCGAAACTATGGTAACCACAAATGCTGATTTACTGAATTTATATAGCCCATTTAGTTGCGTGGGCTTTTGAAGCGGTAGTCATGCTGGTTTAATATTTTTGAAAACAACCCTTCGATTTGCGAAGTCTACCCGTAGCCATCACCAGATTCATTTTAAATAGGGTGAAATCGCTTCTGAATTTGACCCCACAGCTTTGCAGTTTTTTAACTCTACATCTGTTAGAGGCTGTCTAATTTAAGTTTGCCAGTTGTATATGGAAACAAACTTATGCAAACAACGTATGTCCCTGTCAAATTACGATGTTAACAATTCATGTTGAATCCTTCAGTGCGGATGTAGCTTTAAATTACATCGGCTGCATAAACACAAAGTTCAAAAAGTAATATTTGCACCTGCACTTAACGCATTTCCAACACTTGCATACAGGTAATGGCATAACAGGACAAGGAAATAACCTCGTTTGTCAATAATCCCGAACAATCAAATTAATGCTACGACTGTGGTATTCGCTCAAGTGTTTATTATTAAAGGGAATATGACATTTCAAATAAATGGAATCGAGAATTGGCCAACTTGAGCGGACCTAATGTGCGACTACCTGAAAGCTCAAACCTCTAAAACCAAAGTCAGCTGGTGCAGAAGTTCATCATTTTAGTCAATTATGCACTAAATGAAATAGGTTATGTTAAATCTTGAAAAAAAAAAAGTAATGACTAGACTACTGGTTCGATATTACGACGCTCAAGACAGCTACAGTGTATCCAAAGAGATTTTCAATGAAGGCCTGAATCGGTTGTGGATATACACACCGCCTTCAAGGTTTCGATAATTTCTTGCTCGACCAGGGTCAGTCACCTACAGTAAAACTGAACTATTTTGTAAGCGCCAATTCAACTTTCGCTTTAATGCTCAACGTTTTGCGCAAGCAACTACTGGCGTTGAGTACGTGGCATAAATTTCACCCTGGATACTGGGTGCTGCTGGATATGTCCATCGCAAATATTACCTCCAGAATAGAAAATTATCCTATTCTGAGCAACTTATTTCTGAAAACAAACTGACAATTGTTTTTTACGATCATGCACAAAAGTTTCTTTCAGATGCCTAGTCAATCCGGAAAGACATTGGAATAAGCCAAGCAGTGTTGTCAAGTTAGCTTATCTATACATTTCCTTTTTCGGCAGAGTATGCAGCAATAGAATTTTTTCCCGCTGAAAACAATTCGCCGCGATTTCTAGCAATTTATTTCCGGATGTACATTAATTTTCCTTGGGTGTGACAGCCTTAAATACACCTTCACTGTATTTACTGCGATTGGTATGCAGTAGGCCTACGAGTTTTTAGCGGAAGGCATTTTAACGCTGGGAGCCTGGGCCGGAATTATCCTCGTCTGGTCAGGTTGAACACTAATCACGAGTTGCTCATTACGTTTCAATGAAAATAAGACGACGTGAAGACTTCAACTGAACGGCAATTAAAGACGAAGTAATTAACGAGTTAATCTATTCCAAGAGGCTAATTTTGAGTCACATTGAGTGGATCTTATGCAGTCACGTAGGAGTCGGCATCACGTGACTTTTTCGTGATAGCATCGACTAAATTAATTATTACGCCAATACGATGAAAGTCACGGGATTCTTACCATACCTTTCGACTGAAATTTGCGCAGATCTGTTTAACTGATTCGATACGCCTTCATGAGTATGCACCAGAACAACAGCCTAATAGCTAACAGAAAATTAACGCTTGTTTCAATGATATTCTAATTTATTGAAGCAATCATCCAGGTATACGTTCTCTACTAAAGCTGGGCATACACGGGCGATCCATTCGTCCTGAGGCCGATTGGCTCGAGTCCATTTAGCAATGGTCCAAAATAGGGGGGTCATACCATAGCCACCTATACGATAAGGCCTGTGCAGCCGCCATTTTCTCTATGGGAATGGATGTCATTTGGTTTCCCGCTAGGTGGCGCGGGGGTCTTGTCATAAAAATCTGGTGATAGCATAGAAAACACCATAGACATATAGCGCCACCTAACGTGATGTGTTTCATTACCGCTAGTTGGCACGGGCGTCTTGTCATAAAAATCTGGCAATAGCATAGAGAACACCATAGACATATAGGGCCACCTAACGTGATTTGTTTTACATTACGAAGTCTCCACTGCACAGGCCTGTTCGTATAGGGGGCTTTGGTTAAACAGAGACTAGTGACATGGTGGCAGCTCCATCAAGCGTCTTAACCCGGGCATGGAAAGTCCCA
>JAQGBX010006019.1:0-12970 GCA_034698745.1 Megaphyllum sjaelandicum
AAATAAACCACCATATGCAATACATTTGCTTCGCACCTATAGGACCGAAAGCCCCTTGACATGGGTCGCGTGACTTCACTGCAATGCTTCTAAGCTGTACAGGAGTGCATTTACGTACATCACAAAAAACGTGAATATAAATTCACAGAAATGCATTTTTATAGACTGATAGCATCCCCCTCTACAACTTTCAAAATCACGCCATTTGTCTATTTTACATCCTTCAAGTACTTCCTGTCTGAATATTTTGAAAACGTGGTCAAAAGTCACATATTTTTGTACCATTAAATTGCGCACCCCATGGATCCTATCAACGTAGTCATGGCGATCCAAAATTAATACTTCTACAAGGTTAGCTTAGGGCCCGTTTTCAGAGTAGAAATTTGCAACAATTTTCCACGTTTTCGGAGTACAGATATGCAAAATTTTCCACGTTTTTCATGTACAAATTTACAATTTTCCACGTTTTTGGAGTATTCATTTGAAAAATTTTCCACGTTTTCCGAGTAAAAATTTGAAATTTTTTCCACGTTTTCCAAATAGAAATTTGCAAAAGTTTCCTCGTTTTCAGAGTAGAAATTTGCAAAATTTTCCGAGTACAAATTAGCAGAATTGTCCACGTTTTCCGTGTACAAGTTTTCAGAATTCTGTAGGTTTTTCGAGTACAAATTTTCCACATTTTCCGGGGACAAACTTGCCAAATTTTTCACTTTTTCCGAGCACAAATTTTTAACATTTTCCGAATGCAAAATTTTCCCATTTTAAAAAATTTTCTTTCAATTTTTGTAAATTTTTTTAAAAAAAATCTATGTTAATTTTCAAAATTGTCGTTAGTAAATTTAAAAAATATTTTCCAGTGACAATTTTGGAAATTGTCAATTTTTCACGTTGTCATGGAAATTTTTTTAAAACCTGGAAAAGTCAGGGAAGTTGAAATTTCTGGGGGAACCGTACTGTACTCTTCTATAATGACCGAGAAATATGATAAACAAACATTGTACGAGTTGTTTTTAAAATTTAATATTTAAATTTGAAATATAGGATCATGTGTTTCGAAATAGACGATCCTACTGTATTTCTCAACTCGACTGCAATCTCACGCAATGTTCATATTTTATCAATTTTTGATTAGTCAATTATTAAGGTGGGTATATTAAAAGCGAATACGTACACGGTCTTTATCACAATATTTGTGTTTACGGTATAGAATAGCTGCTCATCTTTATCATGTTCAAATATGTTATCTGACCATATTCCTGTCCTCGTGATTAATTACGTAATTTCTTACGAATTTTGCTCGCCTAAAATAACATCGGCTGGAATTTTAAATAATGCGGCGCATAGGTAAAAGTCCTCATTCTCAAACTTGTTTCAAAATAGGTAGCCGCACTCTATCGATTTTTATTTACATTACATGTAATTTGATTTCAATTTCATTCCTTGTTGAACCTCTTCAGAGGGAGAGGGCTTTTTTGCAGCTCTTCAGAGCTGTCTCGTCATTGTTTGGTTTTCGTTCAATTGATCGAATAACAGTAGAAATATTCCCAACGCACCGACTCATTAAATGTTGTCTAAATTTGTAAAAAATTTAAAAAGGTGCACTGATCTGAAAACAACACTGATAACACGTTTAATTACTTTATTAAGAAAAAGCTTTATTGCTAAAAATGCTAGCCGTCATCTGAGACTCCAGCTAAATATTCATGCAGTAATAACGCAACATTTTGAAAAATGCATACTGTTCCTGTGCCGCGAGAATTATAAAAATGCAATAGAGACAATTATGCTGTTGCAAATGTGAGACTTCATTATCCCAAAGAGACCCAGCTCTTAAGACAACATCGCATAATAGATGATAAGTGAGTACTATGAAGCGGTAATGACCCCACTATAATTATCATTGCTTGACGCAAAAGTAAAAACAGCAATAAAGCGAAGTTTGTCTGTGCGCATTTGTTCCCACATGAAAGTTGTCTTTTTATAAAAATGTAAAGGTCTAAGACAAAGCATGGGAAATGTCCAGTTTTTCTTGCAGTGAACTTTGAATTCCTTATAATATCTCATGCGATGTTCATTACTGAATGCATTTGAAACGGCTAGTTTGCCGTTGTCCACTAAACTTCAGATATTAAAAATACTCATGACATTGACAAGACTCAAAGTTGGACCAAATTCTGGAACTTCTGTTAGCTTCAGAAGACTAGTGCCCCCATCTTCAACTTTCCAGAAAGTTTTCATCTGGGTAGAGTAAAGGCTGTAATCGCTGACTGTCACACGCAACCATGAATGTAGCGGGACTCTAGAAAAATAGTAAGCGTTTGTCCTGACGTTGTCTTATTTTCTTTTACCAGGAATATGAGGAGCTGACCAGCAAGCTAAACGAATTTCAAATCAAAGAGCAGAAGCTCCTGGAGCAAATCAGCAATGCAAGCAACGGCCGGGAAACCCCTGACATTGGGGAGCATGCTGCCATGCTACTGGATGCAGCTCTGGAGCGTTCCGCAGGAGCCTCTGGATCCTCCTTAAGCGACGTCACAATAAGTGGAGGTATCAATGGCAATGGAAGCCTGCAACTGACACCTAATAACAGCCAGCTGAACTTAGCGGGTGAGATGTCGTAGGGCGCTCTATTCGCAATCCTAAACAATTGTTTCACTTCGCACTAACGATACCCTCAATTTTTTTTTGAAAATAAATAAAAAGCTCATCTGGAAAAGTAAAAATTGGAAAATATTATAAATAGCAAAATTGTTGTTAAATACCCATTAAAACTGATTGTTCTATTTAAAAGTGTCTACTATAGTGGCCCAGTTGGGGAAAGGCGGGAGTTTTAAAAGCCAGATATGAATGAAAGCAATAGGAGCTTGAACCGGCTCCGATTGTCGAATGGTTCACGCCCTTGCCTCTCCATCCCAAGTTGCGGGGGCTCGCGCCCAGGTCGAGGTCGGGGAGAATTTTGAAGATGGCTCTTTCGGATGAGAGTTTAAACTAATCATGTGGCTGACTCTTATCTTCGCAGTAGATTACTGGTAGACGTCTTAAACTCAAAGAAATAATTACATCTATATTCTCAGTTTGAATTAAGTTTTAGAAAAATGAACTATAAATTAGCATTTATTGCCAAGTTGGATAATGTGATGTTTTCAAGTTTTTTGCCCTTGACCATTTCCACTTTTCTAACGCATTCTGTTGCAACCCTTTTTCGTCCATCAGCAATTGGCAATTCTCAGACGTGCGATGGGAGTCCTCGGGTAACTCCCAAATCACCACTGAGGTCAGTAGTGCGGGCCCACTTACCTAATCAGCAAAGGACGTCGGTGAGTCATTTTCCCCCACTTGATGCTGATGTTGCACGTCCCCATACCTCGGGTGCCTGATTTCCTTTTCTTGGTTCTTCGTTTTAGGTCCAGGTTCGGCCTGGACAAACTCTAAGGGATGCATTTCAGAAGGCTCTGAAACGAAGAAAACTATTTCCAGAAATGTGCAGTGTATATACTCAGGACCGGTGAGCCTTTTTACTTATCACAGAAGATGTTCAGAATAACACCAGAAAGTTTTTGAAGTTTTGCCATATTGCTCCCACTGCAGCATCCCCATCAATTGGGATGATGATTTGTCGCAGTTGGAAGTTGAAGAAATCCAAGTGGAACTAAATACCGTTTATCCACAAATGAACACAACCAATATTGCACATAATTTCGTAAGTGCATTGCCATGTTCCTGGCGTTTCTGTGACTTTCCTCGCCCCTTCTTCTGGTTGCATTCATTCCTTATGTCTCGATTGTTTCCCACGCAGGTCCGCAAGACGTTCTTTTCGCTGGCATTCTGCGAATGCTGCCGGCGGCTGCTTTTCTACGGTTACCGGTGCCAAACGTGTGGATATCGCTTCCACCAACGCTGCGCCAACGCTGTTCCAGTCGAATGCCAGCAAGTGGCCATTGGAAATTTGTACAGCCAGTAAGCATCTCTGGTGCTACAAAGAGAATATGGAATCCTGTTCCTAGAAGCATTCTTAATTTTTTTTCACCTTCTACAGGTGGCGGAACCAGAACATGGGAGCACAAGGAAACTACTACTCAGACATTCCACCTTACGACGAGGGGGGCTTAAATCAAGGTGGCGGCGGCATTAACAACCTCTATAATATAGTCAGTTCCCCGCCGCAGCAGGTCCCGAGGCCTCACCCGCCGCCTCTGGGGCAACGGGAGCGGTCCACGTCCGCTCCCAACGTTTGTTTCAATCTAGTCAATGCACCGGATGGGTCGTCCTTAGAAGTGAGTTTTGTTTTCCTGGATACTTTAACTCTGAGATTGTCATCCTTGATAATTAAACTAGATCTTAAGGATTTTGATCGTGTCATTGTATTTTGAATGTCTTAATGCATTAAAGATTACATTAGATTACATTATTCAGAAATTTTTCTACTCAAGTTGCTTATTTTTAACCATTGCTTTTCAGTTTTTTTTAATTTTACGGGTTACTGAAATACATTGCTGCATTCCTGATTGTCATGCATTACCATTTTTTAATTCTAGGATTTTGCTATGAAATTTGGGCGGTCACATGTATCCAGCCCAGGTAGATTTTTCTTTCACTTATTAAATCACAAATCTTCTGGCTTATGCACGCAAATTGTTGTTGTTGTATAGCATGAAGTTAATTTTTAGTCATTTTGACCTGCTACCTAATACTTGAAGTACATAATATTATTTTATCGTTTTACCCCAGTTTTGTTTATTTTTTCGTTTGCCATTTTTTATTGTTTTCGCCTTTTAGTGGCTTCTGGTAATCCTGCTACTATAAATAGCGCTTCCAACAAAATGCAGTACATTCCTTACATAAATATGTATGGGAACGGTGGAACGCAGGTCTTCAAAAATAACGACTTCAAATATGCCACCTTCCACCGAAGTACGTCTCCACCTTGCCCGTTGGGTGCATTATTATTTTTATTTTAGTTACCATTGTTTTCTAAAAAATAGTGCTTTGAAAATTGATATTGCATGGTTGTATTTTTTCCTTCCTCCATCGGAAAATTGTTTGTGTCTTTAGCCAAAATCTTAATATTGTTTCTTTGACAATTTGAAAACTTGAAGTGATTTTGAGTAACTTGGGAATGAATAAAATGAGATATTTATGAACATACTCGTAATTACTGTACAACTAGCCACTGGTAAAATTTAGTGACGCTGGTAAGCCAATGTACTCAATTCTTTTTCTTGTAATATTTCTCATCTACTGGTGCCTGTGAAAGAAAGGCGATCTATTCATACAAAACAGGAAGGATGAACTCTGGCACCAAAATGTGCACCATGTTTCGAAAATTATGTTTACTAAGCAATTTATATTAGCAACATATATTTACAGACATAACAGCCCTCATAAGTGCTTAATGTAAATCTCATCATGTTTAGATCCCTATGGTTCTGGATATGGTTCCTTGGTGCCTCCTCTCTCACAGTCCACCACTAACCACACAGTTGGTGGAAGCCCTACGAGGCAGCCACACAGCGCCCAAGCTTCACCGACGAACACGCTGAAGCCCTTGCGGCCAAGGGCGAAATCTGCGGATGAAAGTGGGAAAAAGATTGTGAGCATTAGAGAATTTTTGAAAAATGTTGCGGATTGAAATAATTCTTGAAAACTGCAGTTGACCAAGATCGCTTTACCATCCTTTGTTAGCGGCCGCCGAGGGAGTCCATGGAAGACTGGGAGATTCCTGTCGAACAAATCTTAATAGGGCCACGGATTGGCTCCGGCTCGTTTGGGACAGTGTACAGAGCCCACTGGCATGGGCCGGTGGCTGTAAAAACCCTTAATGTAATTGACCCCACGCCCGCCCAAATGCAAGCATTTAAAAATGAAGTGGCTGTCTTAAGGTGAGCCATCCTATGTCGTTTTCATTGGCTTAGAACTTTAGAGGGTCATGTAGCGCATTTCTTCAAGAGTTGTAATAAAAAATCTAGGCTTATTGACTTTCTGAATCCATTCAGCTTTGCTTTTGATTCGAAATAGCTAGCCAGCTGATCATGCATTCCCTTTTCCATTACAGGAAGACGAGGCACGTAAATATTCTTTTATTTATGGGTTGCGTGTCGAAGCCGCAATTGGCCCTCGTGACGCAGTGGTGTGAAGGATCTAGTCTATACAAGCATATTCATGTCAATGAAACCAAGTTTGAAATGCTCCAATTGATGGACATTGCCAGGCAGACGGCTCAGGGCATGGAGTAAGTGCAGGAGGTCATGAAATCTTGTTGATTTTGAGCGAAAATATAGTAAAATTGGGCTCGAAAGTAATTCTTGAAATCTTCAAAGGTCGATAACCAATTTGCCAAAAGAATGCTGATGAATGCCATTTGCTTTTTCAGTTATCTACATGCAAAATCAATTATTCATAGAGATATGAAGTCCAACAGTATCCTTTTTGACTATGGTCATCAGTATCAATTTGTTAGTAATCAATGCCTACTGAATGGATTTATTTTTATATGACGATCCTTAAAAATTTCTATTTAAAATGGCTTTAAAACGAACCACATCGAAAAATGGGAACAAATTTCTTTTTTAATTTTGGCTTAGTCATCAACCTTGAGCATGCATTTTTCCTTAACTTGCCATAAAGATATTTTCTTGCATGATGATCTCACTGTAAAAATTGGAGATTTTGGTCTAGCCACGGTGAAGCTGAGGTGGAGTGGATCTCATCAGTTTCAGCAGCCAACAGGATCCATTTTGTGGATGGTAGGATAAATTTCCAAATTCGAGGGTGCTATAATTTTGTGAATTTTACGTTTCAAGGTTGTAAACGCTAGGGATCTTTATTTTGCGATACAGGCGCCAGAAGTGATTAGGATGCACGATCCTAACCCATACTCTTTCCAGTCTGACGTTTATGCATTTGGCATTGTGCTGTACGAGTTGGTGTCTGCCCAGCTGCCGTACGCGCACATCAATAATAAAGATCAAGTGAGTGAAGTTTTAAAGTAATTCCTACTTTGGTAGATCAAAATTAATCTGCTCAGTAGTGTCATGGCATACCTGTGGAGCATTCTTTTTAGCATTGTGCAACTATTTTTTTCCTGGTTGAAAAGTGAGCAATGATAGAACTAATTCTATGATTCAAGTCCAATATCCATTTAAATACAAGCTTGGAATGGGAGCAAAATGAATATAGTTTCATTGAAGACTTTTCACTTTATTTCTGTGAAATTGTATGTAACTGGAATACATGTATCTGCCCCCAAACTTAATGTCAGGAAACTTTACAAACGTGTTTTTTGAAGTGAAATTTCTATGAATTCCCTATTGTATGTCGAAGTGTTATTAAAATTTCCCATTTACATGCCTAAATATATCACTCACATTTGAAAATATATGTGGTTGCCATTTCAGATTTTGTTCATGGTCGGCCGAGGCTATTTGCGCCCAGACTTAAATAATGCCAGATCAGACACGCCCAAAGCTCTTAAGCGTCTTATCGAGGATTGCATAAAATTTATACGTGATGAAAGGCCCCTATTCCCTCAGGTAAGCCTCATTGTAAAAAAAAAGCATTCTAAACATGTTATTTGCCAAAACTTCAACCAATCTTCGTTGCATTTGGCAAGAACTGGAAAGGCATGCTCATTTCTGTTGTAAAGCATCTAGATGCGGGATTTTCCTCATCAACTGATGCTCAACAATTTGATGCTGCTAGGACATGCTTTTCATATTCAAAAAATGTGCCGCTGTTTAGGACAACATTATTTTTTCTCAAATTACCCAATTTAATTTCAATGATTTCATTATACCAACATACCATAGTTTTGATGCTGCTAGAATGCTAGATCATGTTTTTCATAAACCAAGAAATGTGCAAGAGAACATTTTGCAAGCAAGACTCGCAAAATCTAATGTTGAATCTCCTTTGATTTATCTATGAAGATTTTGGCTACCCTCGAATCTTTGGCTCGCTCTCTTCCCAAGATCCATCGCAGCGCTTCTGAGCCCACACTAAACCGATCTCATCTTCATTCGGATGATTTCCTCTTCACTTGTGCCTCACCCAAGACGCCCATCAACAACCAATTCACGGCCTTTCCATTCTTCTCCACGGGAGGAGCCATATGACGCTTATGTACATGTATCCACACGTATTATCTAATCCGCCTGCAGGCGGACTTTTGCCGAATGGGACGACCGACTCTTGAGCCACCTTCTTCTTCGTCTTCTTCAACTCCTCCTCCTCTTTGCTCCTCCATAACGCCCACTTTGCCACACTTTTATCACTGTGAACTATTCTCGTTGTCTCCATTCAACGCCTGATCGCGGCCCTCTTGGACTCCTGCAACTCCCTCGTTTGTAATGATCCGAAGGTAAATTTCTCGCCCAAAGGCAGGGAACACAGCTAGACAGATTCAAAGAAATACGCTTCTCACAACATTTATCTTTTTTTTAGATCTCGCTGGTGCTTCCACTAGCCCGATCCGATGCAGATGTCCAAGATCGATTCCTCGATCATCCGTTCGTTTAGCTACAAATTGCAACAGTTCTAGTCGCTCGTCCTCTGCCCATACCCTCTCAGATATCGGTTCTGGTGCTCTGATGGCCATCGGAACAATGGCCAAATTCCCCGACCACATTCATGCCTTAAGTTATTAAAAGGCAATCGGCCGAACTTACTCCTCATTCGCAGCTTTTTATGTTAATAATTGACATTAAAATTTTAAGAAACGTGTAAGGCTCCCAGGGTAAATTTTTTGAGCAGGATTTATTGGTGTCTGCTGCTGATGGAACAAGATGAAGACCTGCACAATTTAAAATTTTAGCTTTTTTAATGTTTAAATTGTTTTAATTCTGTGCAAAGCAGACTGGCAGGAGTTTTATGTCTAGTTTCAGCATTAACTGCCACCAATTTGGAAATTTGTTTTGGGAAATGTGATTAAACACAGAAGAAATCACAGATGGTTGAGAAACATTCTTCACATTTGGTCGTGATAGTTCATAATAGTTGTTCCAAAATTTCTGGGAAATAACATGAAATGACATTTTCGTAAGGTCAACAGAGGAATTTTTATAGGCAAAACTAAGAACGCTTTTAATATTTTTATTCTAAGGATTTAAATTATGCATTCATTTCCTATTTTAAAATCTTGCGCAATTCCCATAAGTTGAACAAATTATTTTAGGATGTGGAAAGGATGGCCGATTGCCATTTTTATTTATTTTTAATGCCTAAACTGGGACTAGACGTCCACATGTGAAGGCCTCCCCCCTCTCCGCTTGTCAAAAATGCAAGGTGACCCCTTTACCCCTCACCTGATGTCATCCCGTATTATATAGTCCATACGAAAAACTAACAATTATTTTTTCTCCAACAGTTTTTTTGTGCCGTCCCATGCCACCGAAGTAAAAAATAATTCTATTAAATATATTTCGGAAGCATTTCATTTATTTTATTTCACGAATTTGGTTGGTAAATCGTCCGAATTCATGTAAAATGTCGGATTTGGCCGATGTCTACATCGAAATTTATCGTTGTCAAGTAAAAATATAAAAAATTCAATCATTTGTCTGAAAACTCCACGATGGTCATTCCTGATGCCAATTTAGATCGCGAGCACAAGTCGATACTTTATAACCGGGGTAATAAATTACGAAAAACTTGAGATCAATCATGGACTCAAATGTTGCAAGGTTAGTATTCATAATCCTGCTCCTTGAGTCTCCTTTCCATTAGGACTCGGCGAAGGGCCGCAGCTTGTTTTTGCGTGGAATCTGCTAGCTGATGCACGATGGCTGAAAACATTTCCGGGGATTCATACCGCAGCATGTTGGTATCTGGTGATGACAGCTGGCTTCGGTTTCGCAGATTGTATGGACAGCTGGGAGAGATGTCACTTCGATGCTATGAGGGCAAAACAATGGTAGAAGTTAATTTATTTCCAGGTTTGCGGGCTTTTTTTTTTTTTTTTCAAAATACACGTGTTTAAATCTGCTACGGTGGTTACACATTAGCGTATTTCTTTCAGTCCAAGTAAGATTTGGAGAATTAAAATAAATCACTACCACTTGATTATTTAAAATTAAGTTTTGACCAATCTACTTCATAGTTGTTTTTTTTCGTGAACTGGCAAAAAATACCCCGTGTGTGGTAACCTTTCGATTAGCTTACAGAACTGAGCTTCTTTTGTCTCGCATAAGACCGCAAGCCATTTCTTTTGGATATTCCTATAAAATATAGAGGTTCGTTGTTATACCAAATAATGTTTGGGCATCATTTGTTATACTAAAGTTTCTTACTATTAGAGTCATTGAGAAAATTTGCCGATCGGTCGGACTCGCCGCCCGAAAATGTTTCATCGTCTGAAGACAGAACGTAAGACGAATTACGTTGCTGCATTGAAATTCCTATTGATGATAATTGTGATTAAATTTAGAAAAAGGATCATTTATAATACAGAATTTGTTGGAAGCATACCAGGGCCCATGATAGGAACGCATGGTGCGAGTGTTGTGCCATTGCATCTTTGGATACCATTTATGCCATTGTTGGTTGCTGTCAACATCTCTGGAGAAATGGAGAGAAAAAAATTGAAAAGATGCACCGAGATGCCGGCATGGATAGTTTCTGGCTCACTTACTAGTTTCAATCATGTACTTGTTGAGTGCATGAATCTGCTCATTTGTGTCCTTCATTAGCTGATAGTGCAACTTGTTCAGGTCGTTGTACTTGTAGATAGACATGACCAGTATCACCATTGCCCCGCAAATGGATACCTTGCGGATAAACCACGTAGACAAGTAGAAGGCGTCCTGCCATAAGTAAACCAAAATATTAGTTCATTTCACATGATTTGGAATATTTCCAACTTTTTGCCTAGAACAAATATTCGTACAAAGATAGATGAAAATCACATTTTGGTAATGCAATGCCAAAGCTGGGTTGTTAAAATCTCAACTGGTTTTTAAGTGGGGAATTATTTTTTTGACATCAGCAGATACACGCACCTTAGCCTCTTTGAGATTTCTGCCAAATTCCACGCCAGGGCGCCCATCGATTGTGAAGTACTCCAAGCCCATTGCAGCCACAAATAGACAAAAGAGCCAGAAGCGGGCCGCCTCGGTGCGCTTGGCAGATGTCACCAAGAAGCTGAAGAGTGTGCAGAAGAAGTAGAAGACGACAGTGTAGATGCAGGCGAGATCGCTAAAGATGGTTTCCCGGATACGAACGATCTGTTGAAATAGGTCCAGCGCCGTTGTCCGAGATGTCTCCATGGCCAGGCTGATCTCTTTCCGATGCTCTTTGTCGTTTTCCATCCACTCTTGCTGTAGTCGCAGTGTCGCCTCCATGCCGGAAGTGAGGGTAGTTGAGGCGTCAACTAGCCTGTTGATGGTACCCTCTGTCTCGAGATTCCACAGCTGGCTCTGGAGTTTGAGACAAAATTATTTCAAAAAAGAGGAACCAAAGTTTGTTAGCAAAGAAATAACTAACGATCACACCTTTTGGTGACCAGAGTTGATCGAATCTTTCTTAAAAGTGAATAAATACATCTATTGTAAATTATGCATTTGGAATAAAAGTGGGAAAAGCTTTTTACCGATAGAAAGAAGCACATGTTGGCAGTGTGCGTGAAGAATGCCGTGTAGACAGAGAAGTCACGATCCTTCATCCTCTTGATGCATTTGTTCAGATCTTGCTCGGACTCTGAGCACGAATATGTGCTCATGCCGGAAGTTTCCAGGAAGCAGTTTGCAAAGCGGAAGGCCAACCTACGCTGAACATCAGCTGTCAAGCGGTCACAGTTGGTACGCAACTGCTCCACCACCCGGAGCCAACAAGCACCATAGATGGGATGTTTGCTGCGGTCGATAACCATTGTGTACTGCTCCTGGCCCTCCTTTAAGTCGAACTTTGACAAACCTACGGCCGCTTGACTACTGTGGAACTGCCACCAGAAAAGGAGTATGGACAGTTCTGCAAACTTTATCAAGACTAATTTTCGCATATCCGTGATTTACTCGCTGCAATGACAATAATGCTGTACTATTAAAGATGCGACAAAAACATAACTTATGGCCTATAATGTTGCCATGAGTAGGCTATACCTTTTGAGCTTCGAGAGGACAGAAGACAAGCCACGTGCACGTAAACAAGCAGGCCTGTAGGCTATGGAAGATTCCAGCTGATGCGTTTGAGGATTCTTACGACGAATTCCAAGAATCAAGCTATTCAACGTCTGTCAACGTGCTTTTCCTGATATCATAACATTAACTTATAGCATAAAGTTTCCTCATATTTTGCTCAATTACCTCGAAAGCCTCGATGTTTTCCCGAAAACATGGACTGTGAACTTGGGTCAACGATTGCGGCAATTTTTGAAAATGGACGCCGTCAGTCACGTGCTTGACCGTTGAGCCCTCTAGCGGTGGACACGGTCGGCATCAGGCACAGTAGGGCATCAGGTCGGCATTCGGCGGCCATGTCAAAGCGCTGTCGAGTCAGAACTACTATGCGAACACTCTACACTGAACGCCTATGCGGTCGGCATTTAAATATATTTTGTGAATCTTCGTTCGAATTAATAGTCCAGAATCTAACGTAGTGTGGGTTTTTTGTTTTACCTGACGTATTTTTATTAATATCTGCGTAAAACAACTTGAAACGCACATTTTATAAATCAAACTCGGCGATCAATCGACGTTACGTGGAAGTTAGATGGAACTTTTTTTTCTACTCGCTCATGCATGGGTGAAACACCGGATAGATCTGGTAACTTTATTTTTATCAGTATTGGGCATTTTGTCCTCAAATTAAGATTTGAAAACCTGCTTAAATAACCACGCTTCGGGCATCGGTAAAGTCTTCGATATCGGGATGGGAGAGTTCCAACATGGCGATGTGTTTTGTCCATTGCTGCGCAGCCTGCGTCGAAATTGGCGTCATTTTTTGTCTATTGGATGTGCATCGTTCGTCGTTAGAGAACTAG
>JAQGBX010006020.1:0-12970 GCA_034698745.1 Megaphyllum sjaelandicum
CGCGGAGAAGATAGTGGGGAACATGGCGGCCTTGGAATCAATTCGGATTGGCGTCGGCCATGGAAAAGCTTGAGAAATAAGACGAAATTGGAATGGTGAGCATCGGGCGAGCAACGGAAATGCGCGCTGAGCTTGGTGTTCGCTACAAATTCTCCTCCTAATATGCTATGGGGGCTCAGCCGGCCAAAGAGAGTCGCCTCGCTGGCGCCGCAGCATCAGCAGGCAAGCAGACCAAGCCGAGCCGCAACAGAATGGGCAAGGAGTTGCGGGCTTCTGTCGCCCCCAACGTATTCACCGAACATAATGGTAAGCGAACGACGTTGAATAACGTTTCATTTCGATTTCAGTCAAATGTGTTTTTTTTCTTAAACGGTGTGCACTCTGGTCGTTCTGGAATGCGTCGAAAACCAGAACGCTATTTTTTGTTTTCGATATCGTTCGGTCGTGCTGGAGAGCAGCTGGCTGGAGGAACCGCTAGCACAGTACATGTACATGTATGCTGTGTTTCTGCCAGAACTAAATCACTTGAAAAGGAAAGGAAATCATGCTTAGTGGCGTAAACACGCTTTTGCGATGGCGAAAAGAATGTGCGGTTGATCGGCTTGATCTACACCCAAAGCAAATAGGGGCAGTGACAGGGGTGAGCATGCCGGTGAGGGGTTCCAAGCTGTGGCAGCTTTTTATGGTGTTTGCATGACGATAAGTTCAATCGAGCAGCGAACTGAAAAAGAAAGTTGGCGATACGATTCTCCGCGGACTACGGTCGACGTTTCTGTCATGTTGTTGAGGTCAAGGCTAGGGGAAGAGGGACATCAGATCAGTTTGGCCTGTGCGCAGACTGTGGACTCCCGTGGGTCAGGTTAGATGAAGTTGGGTTTTGTTTTCTCGTGAAATTGGCCTATGGATTTCATTGGAGTGCAACTTTAGGTTAGTGCCTTAACACCATTTTTTGTTGACGAACTTGTATAGGCTACCCTCAAAACGACCATTTCAGCTTTCAAGATGTTCCTGGATGATGTGCCAAGTTTGACGATCACCTTTCCCAATCAATTTGCGAAAACCATTTAGTTTTGAGGTCTGTTCGAATTTCGTCCAGCTGCCACTGTGCATCATGTTTCAGAGGTATACCAGTTTAGACCTAGCGGTGAGGATGCGGTTGCATTCCCATCGGAAATAGTACCAGGGGTATTCAGACAGTCTAAGACAGAAGTCTCGCGAAACACGCTTAATTGGTGTTATAAATTCCACGTTTTCGCTGTTTACATATCAATTAACGTGATATCGCGACTGCCAAAGTGCTTCTGCCCGAGTACCCCTAAACAGCGTTATTCCTTGTAGGGAAGAGGTGTAGAAAGGATATACAAAGTATCACTTACATCTACCCAAAACTAACATACATGTAAGTTGCATACAGAATATTAGGTTCTTCTGAAAATCGATCAATTATCTTCTTTATCTTATTTAATTTTTTAAATCGACTATTTAGGACAAATTCTTGCCTAATGAATCGGTGGCTTCGACTCCACAATCCTGGAAATCGGACTGATTGTTAGATAACTAGACTACGGATATCGCTGGGAATTTTTGTATCGAGGACATATTGACGTTGGTGTAATTTTAACGCGATTTTGATTGCATTTTTAGCGCTCGACGGCGCCCACAAAAGCTCTGACAGTCACGAAGAGCCAGTCAGTGGTCATTCTCGCCACCCACGCGCTTCCTACATGTATATGCGCCCAGTTTTCCCATTGAACGTTGCCAGGAAGGTCATCGTGAGGTCACTGACTCATTGGGTTAATTAGAGGAGAGATCCAATTAGGACGTGGGTTAATTATCCGAGGCATTGGCTCGGCTATGCTTCGTTGCCAGAAAGCCAAGCAACGAGGCGGAAACGCGAGGAAGGGTTATTTTATTTGTCAAAGAGGCCGAAATCTGGGCCGGTTTTCCCCCAAATTTTGCGAACGCAAGGTGAGTCGGTGTTGCGAAGGCCAACATTTATTGGCGATTTGAGTGAAGTTGAGAGAGAAGGATGATAAAAGTACCAGTAAACTGCGACAAACTGGTGTCCCGCTGATTTCTTTCGAAATGATTGCAGCGATGGGCTTCTGTTTGTAAGCAGGTCTTTCCCACGGTGCTCGTGACGTCACGGCGGTCAAGCCACCAGAGTGGAAACTGGATTGATTGCTTTATTATGCGTGTTGACGTCGTAAGTGCGACAGTAATACAGTAGCCATGTGCGGTATGCGGGGAATGAGATAGCGAAATATCACGAGTCCTTTATTTATATATGTAGATAACGCAACTGGTCCAGAAAATAGCAGTAAAGCACATGATTTGCGATTATGCAAAACCGTTGGAAGTGTAATAACTATAAACTGTGACAAACTGCTGCACGGCTTTGATTTTCTAATCAAGTGGTGGCGTGATAGTTTCCGTTCGTGCGAAGTGTTGCTCATCATTTTGGAATAAAGATCTGATCCTAAAATTCTTTTCCTTGTCTTAGTTTTGTACTTGTTCGACTAAACCGCGCCAAGATGAACTCGATCTCTAACTAAGTAGCCAGTTGCGGAATTTACCCTCGAACTTATCCGCTACGTCAATGCTAGAGTGTACGGGTGAACGTGCTACGTCTCCGATTACAATCTGGCGACTCGAGTGTTGTGCGTCTCCTCCTCACCTTTTCCACCGGGCGTTTATTAGAAACCGAAGAACCGGTCTGATAAGTCGATAAAAATTTCTGCTCCCGTGAGGCGGAAGCTGTTTGGCGACAAAAGTCACCGCGGCCACGTTGCTTCCTCCTATGTTGGTATTTGGCGGAACTGCGGCCTTGCTGCGCTTTTGTCGCATATGAACTGCAGCTTGCAGTTCCGCTAAATTCTGCGCTTTTAGATTTGGCGGAACTGCAGTTTTACTGCCTTCTTGGAGTTAGCGGATCTGCATTTTGGCCACGTTCTTGGACCGCGGCAGTACGCTGCACTGCTTTTAATGCGCTGGATCTGCACATGTTTGCTTTGTTGTTGATTCGTACTAGTGTATAAATCTCCATTTTTTAGTCATAATAATAATTCAGCCCAGAATAATGCAGTAAATGTACATGATGTACAGTGATCCTGGCAGTTGTTTTAAGCTACAAAAAGGAATAAGCGTGAATTATTGTTGCCAGACTGCGAAGCACAGCTTTCACTTGCAGAAGCTGGTTATTACAGAACTTGAAGTACATGTAATGTACAGTATGAAGAGCGACGCCAGACTGGACAATGCGTCAGCTTTATCAAATCTTGTTTTGGTACAGTATGTTGAGTCTGACCTGTTTCCGCTTTTATTTTTACTGGTTTTCGTTCTTCAAGGATCGATCCTCGAGTTTACCTGAGCACTTCGCTCGTTGATTGTGCGGTACATGTCTGAATTTTGTTTGATTTGCCATTAGATAAAAGGCAGCGGTAATCCCCGAGCCAATACAAAATAAATGTTAGTAAAAAAACTCGAGGAAGTGAGGCAAGGTGCGAAGTAGCGCAAAGGTTGTTGCCTGTTTGCTTGTCAGGTGCTAACAGGCTCCATGTCCTCGTTAGCCGAGGTCTGTGATTAGTTAACGGTTCAATCTGAAATAAAATATAACGAGTCGTCGCATATAGCCTCAATCGCTCGTTGATGCAGATTTACATTCGCAATGATGAATCGAATTGTGGGACGAGGCTACCTGTTCGAGAAATCGATGACAGTGCCCGACGCTGGGCTGTGACAACAATGACAACAACGCACAATTGGGGTACAGTATACTTACCGTAGTCAGAAGCTTTGAGAATGGCACTTTTGGCAGCTGTGAAGTTGCGTGTGCAAAAGGCATGCATTGCATGTAATTGGCTCAAAAACAGCGATAATGTTCAGTGAATTATTTTAAACCAATGAGCGTGTCGATTCGTAAAGCTGTCATCTGAGTACCCCTGATGAACATTGGTCGGTAGTGAATAAAATATATTTGTGGTTAGGGATTCCTGTATTGTACAGTGTATATGAAATTGATCGACGAGGACATGTTAGTTGAGGACATCATGGGCTGCTGCAGGGTGGCAGACAGTGGTTTCCGGTTAGGCTTACGGTAAAACATGCGTCTCGACATGATTCAAAGTAGTTACATAAGGGCCGGTTGCATCAACAGAGGTTGAAAATAACCTAGGGTTAACCTACTGTGTAACTCTAGGTTAAGCCACCGTTGTAATGAACCTGCAAGCACGGGTTAGGGAAAAAATGAAGAGAAAGGTTAACCCAGCCAGTAATCAGGGGCCGCAGGGTTAACCTCTGGTTATTAGGAAAAGCCACATGGCGGACACTACAGATGAATCTGATGAAGCTAGGTAATTGTGCATGTTGCACCACCTGATTACAAAGACAGGTGAAGCCAGGGTGCGCAATCTGGCAGCATTCAAAATTAGTTCCTTTTCCATCCTCCATTTTGGTTTCAGCAGGTTAAACATGATTTCCATAACCCTGGGGATATTTCAGCAAGGGTTAATTGGTGAAACACAAACATTTAACCTGGAGTCAAATTCAGAAAATGAACAGCCCCTTGAGTTAATCAAGGGGCTGTGCATTTTTCTCGTGGACAGTTTTTTGGCATTATTTGACCCTCCCCTTTACCCCTTTGTGGACACCTGTGTAGGCCTATTATCCTTTAATTGATGCAACACAAACATCTAATTCGAAGGTTAACTTAAACCTGGAGTCAAATTTTAACCCAAGGTTAGTAAAACTCAGATTTCAACCTAAGTTGGTGCAACCGGCCCTAAGAGTTGAATTCATGGTGTGAAGTCTGTGCCAGATATAGCAAGTACATATGTACCACTGATTGCAGACATTCCAGGTTAATCTTTGTGAAAATCAGTGAGAGAATTTAATTTGAAATTTAAACAAAAATCTGATGGATGCCAGCTAGGCCGGACCATGTTGGTCTGAAGTGTTTTCAAAATCTAACTTTACGTATAATGCAAAGATCTGCTTGGCGGAGATTATAAGGTCGTAAAATTTTTGGCACTTTTGTGTCGCTATTTGATGCTAGTTTCTTTGTGTGCCGGTATTATCAAATTTCTAGTTTTAATTCAAAATATCTTTAGGAAGATCTAGCCTGAACAAAAGCTTACGAGAATAATTATTGAAAATTGACACTACTCGAAATTTTCATTTAAGTTATTGCTCGATTTATTTCCAGACATTCCAGAAGTTTAAAAAAATCTAAAACGACGTAGGCCTATTTTAAAATGTTGGCAATAGTACATGTAATCGAATGGAAGCAAAACGCCACATACCGATTTCAACTCACATGACACATGTACTGTAATGCATGTGTCATGCAGTCGTGTCATAACGTTTTATCGAGAATAGATGTAGATATTTCTGTTTTTTCTTACGAGAACTATAGCGTAGAGACATCCTATATTAATTTAAAATCCACGACCTTGCTTCATGGACCGGAAACTGGTATCGCTTCTCGGTCTTTTGGCTATGATCAAGTGTAGAGTATCTGTTCCTATCAGCTGAACATCTGATACATCCTTCATGGAGGGATTAGAATGTCAAACTCATTTTTGGAAGTTGATGGGGTTTCGGAGCTTGCTCCTCCCCTGCCATGGGTAAGCCTGGCATTGCATTGTTGCCGGATTTGGCCCAGCATTAAAAATCAAATTTTAGATTAATCAGCGGTCATCAGACAGGCTGTGAGAAGCTTTGCGAATCGCACTTTGTCAGTCGTGAACATGGACCCGTTATAAATGCTGAATTGTTGTTCCGATGCTATCGCGCACTGATAGAGCATCGTGATTAACGAAGGTTACAATTGAAATCAGGTGACCGCAACCGGAAGTGAAACACTACCTGCGCCGATTCGACATTGTAGCGCGTTAAAAGTTCATTAAGCTTAACAGTAGCGAGGTGCAGACAAACAGAACCGATGCCCTCGTCAGCTGCATCCTGGAAATGCGAGTTTCTTTCGGTAGCCTGACGCCATCTTGTAATTAGCCGGGTTTGTCGTTTTTAATGAACACCCCCGAGGGTGGTGGAGGCCGCCACCATTATTCGTGGTTCGCCGAATTGCCACCGGTACCATGCGACACGTCCTCAGCTCCCTTTAATACCCGCGTCACTGTAATGTATACCTCAGTGGTGAATAAGTGATTAAGACGGTTGCCAAAATGGCCAATTAAACTGACATCTGTTGCATTTTTGATCGACCAAGATGGCGGCCACCCCCGTATCCAATTGCCAGTTCGTTGCACCGTTCGGGGCCTGCTCAATTACACCATATTGCAGTGAGCTGTTAGTGCTGCTTTTATGCCCTAGTGTCGAATTGCAACGGCTGACTCATCCCCAAGAGGGGGTGATTTGTCACGAAAGACTACCAAGATGGCTGCGGGGTTGCGCCATCCTGTAATTTGCTTTATGGCAAGCTATAAATCGTAAATACTTTCGTTGTTATTTTGGCATAAAACTATATTTTCGACAATTTTATTTTTCTCTAAAAAAAAGGTTGTGAAATTTGGGAATTTTGCACCGAAAATCGTGTTAGTTTCAGGCAAACTTTAGTTAATTTTAAAATTGCCCAAAATCTATGACAATATCGCTCAATTGCACTTTACGAGATATGTTTTTCGCCATATTTTCGCGTGATTGCGAGGGGGGATGGAAATCACTTCTAACGGTTTTTTTTTTTAAAATGTTACGATATTAAATGGTCGAAATTCGTGTTATCATGCCCTTAAAATGAATCCACTCGAGCACGGTCGTGGATGTGCAAATTCGCTTCGGTTGGCGATTTCTGTGAGAGAATTTGGCAAAAATGCGCCGGTACGCCACGGTCGTCTGGAAGCACCAGAGTGTTGTTGAGTTTTTAATTTTCAATCTTTTTTTCTCTCGATATTTAAAATAGGTCGTTGCATACCCGAAATATAATCTCTCCGAGGCGCCACGAACGGTTGTTTTTTCCCCACTCCGATTGCAGCGCCACCTCTCGTTCCGTCCTCTGACATTGGGACGATTTTTTCCGACCAGGGATCAAATTAATATTATTTCCATTATCATTCCTGCCTTAAATTGTACCATTGTGGCTAAATCACCCTGTTTAAGCTTACTTAGAAATCGACGAAGAGCCATTTACGTGACTGTAGCTTTTGTGGCAGTTTTGTTGCGTTGAAAGTGTCTTTGGTTCGTTCGTTACATCCTCTGTCTGTGATCTTTACGGTTCCGACTTATGTCTCGTTTATTTTTATTTCATTTGCATTAGGCCCCACTACAAAAATATGTTATTCGGGAATGCACGGTAAGCATCACGTTTTATTCCGAGCCGTGTCTCGACTAAGTGCATCTTGAGCTTGCCTGCAGAGTGACGTCATTGTTGCATGGCTTCCTGTGTTACGCAATGCAGACTGAGAGGCAGAGCGCCACCAGATGGCTGCTCCTTCCTTCCTTGTTCGTTGTCACGTTGTCTTGTTTGTCGTTCTAGTAGGCAAATTGGAGTTGAAGTATAAAGCGCCATCTAGTGCTCACAAGTAATAAGCGTCTCTTTGGGGGTCATCCAAGAAGCGCTGCCTCGGTTTTAATCACCCTCAGACTTTTTCGTGCACATTATGATCCTACCCTGCCTATAGAATCACCCCTTTTTAATCACCTGTTTTGCCCCCATCTAGAGGTCGTACACGCAACGGGTTAAAGTAATGTCCAAAATGGCTTTATCGATGTAAAATATTATAAATATTTACTATGTGCTTACAGTAAGCCTGTCATTGAAAAATTAGAGAATGGACCTCTAGGACACAGTCCTAACACGGGGATATCCTTGTATAAGTTGTGTCACTTCTGAAGGGGTGGAGGGTGCCACATTTTAAAGATAAGATTTTATAAGATACAGTGTGCAATGCGCTTAAAATATCGGGGCCGTTGCCTCGCGTAGGCCTGCTCCATCGCTCAATCTCAAGTAGTTTTCGAAATGTGCACGTGACCGCTATCGCTGAGAGCGCCACCTTTCAACAAACTGCGACTAAGCGAATCGATTTGGTGGAAGGCCTGCATGGGATGCTGGGGCGAACGAGATCGTTTCCGGAGGCCAGCATCCTCGCGTTGCCATGGCAACTCCGCGCTGCGGGAAGATGCTGCATGCGTCTCTGTCTGGAACGCTCGACGTATTGAGTAATGGCTGCCGGTTCCCTTTCGTCTCGAAATCGACCCAACCTAGTTGCGATTTTCGGACCAATGGGAACGCCCGGCGCAGGAACGATCGATGGCGTCGGAGTCGCTGAACTCCGATGGTGGGACACCCCCACCCACGCGGGGCGATTCATTGGAGGTCAAGATACAAGGCAGCCAGACCCATTTCGGGCTTTTTTCGATTGATGAACGAGGATGAAGATGAAGAAGTAAAAAAAGCGAGATCTTCATCCTCGGTATCGAACATAAAGAAGGCTTTCAGCCAGCGAGATTTCCGATAACTGCTGCGTTGGGAAACTCGAGACAGGTTCAGAAGGAGGGCCCTGTTCGCATGTTTTCAACGAAATCTCTGTACGCTGTGGGCCAAGGGGGTGGCCGTGGTAGAACAGTCTGGCACTTGAACTCTTTAGATTTTTAAGTACCCTCGCGTTTTGTTGCCTCTGCTTATTTTGGGGACTGTCCATAAACGTGGGCTTCGAAAGCGGGAGATGCCCATTTTTACGTGAAATAACTCGAGTCTAGGCCAGGGGGATCGGTGCATTTAAGGGAAATGATTCCGTTTCCCATTTTAACTTGAGATGACGCAAGGGGCCAAGTTAACACATATTAATGTAAGATGCTGCCAGAGATAATGAGTGGGAAATTAGGATGGATGGAGTTTAGCCGGTGTAGCGTGATGGGTTACCCATTTTATGCATGATGGCGCAAAGATGAATGGATTTCCATTTTACGCGAGGTATCGCAAACGGGAAGGGGTTACCCATTTTGATCAGATGATCGAGTCAAACTGGGATGGGAGTGCGTTAGACACTTTGATGTCAAATGACTCTATAGATAAAATGGGAGGTGGTTACCCATTTTGAGGGAAAGTTAAATGGAAAGGGATTATGGGGAAAAACCCACCAAAATCACTTAAAATTACAAGCGCGCATCTGGGTATAAAACTGATCGAGAACTTTTCTCCGAAAATTGAGATTTCAAGATGGCGGCCTTGATTTCCTCTTTCCCCTCCTCCCCCCCTCCCACCTCTCCAAATTTATTTCATCCCACCAACTCCGCGAAAGGAGCTGCATGCCTCTGAAATCTAGACTCGAGTTGCGCCAATTTGGAGGAGTTTCAACGTTTCACGGTTCGGCTGATTCGACTGACTGCGTGTTATCCAATAAGCGAAACAATGCTGAGCTCATGTTCGGTCAACCGACAGAGACCCCCCTATTCGTTCCACTTTCTCCCTTCCGGTTGAGCGGTTTCTGCCAAAATCAGCGAAAACTGCCAAATTTCTCTGCACGCTCTCAACAGGCGTTTTTTTACCTCTTTCGGTTCCGTACTGACGTCTAGTCAAATGAGCGAAACAACTGAAGCGAACAGTTGTATCCATTCCAAGAATGGTTAATGCACACTGCGTGTCTGGTAGACGATGAAGTAATACCCATGCAGTATGCACATGTAACAGTACTTCAAGCTCCGCGACAAGGAAGGAGACATTTCTGAAACTTGTTGAACTTTCAATCTGAAATACAGTATACACTGTATCTACATGCTTATTGGACTTAACTCAGTTGGGCAAGCGTGAAATAAAAGTAATTATACATGTATATATATATATATATAGTATTTGCCATGTTAAAACAACCGAGCAAGGTGTCCATGTGGTACGTAGCATTATAGCTTGTAAGCGGTAGACCCGGTTTCCATTCCCTTCCCGGGCCGACCAACCTGATTGTTTTTTGTTTTTGTCGTGGTTTCCCGCAAACCCCCTAGGCTAGGTGAAGACTGGGATAGTTCCTTTATTAATTCGACCATGGCCGTTCTCCTTTCCCATCCCGTTCCGTCCTTCTTTAGGTTAGGATCTTCCCATCCATTTACAGTACAGTGAAGTATTTCGCTATTGACCGGCGATGCGCTGTCTGTTACAAATGCCGACAACACGATTGATATCAGCTGCTGAAGCTGACATCAACGGGTGCTGCGTCCTTTATTGTTTAAATGACGCTTTGTAACAAGTAGGGGTATTCTGACTGATCATAGAATGCATTTCTTTTGCACACTAGACTTAACGAATGCCAAAGTACGATTCGCAAAGTTTCTATCCGAATATCCCCGATGTTTTCATGCATTTGGAAAATTTATGCAACGGACTTTTTTTTATCAATGTACATGTAATATTTCTAGCATTACAAATGCGGGGATTTGAACCCTTCCTTGATCATTTCAAAGTTTTCAGTTTCCAAAATTTTTCTGACCCACCAAGTTTGGGAACAACTCGGCTAGAAACTTAAGCGTCGCTTTTGTTACGCCAATCATTTGGTTGATCAACATCACCTCAATCACACTTCGGATGTGTTTATCCGTGGTTTTGCCCGATGTGACGGTTGGTTACTCCCGTGTTACAAGCAGATGGTCACGCGTGTTCATAAAAATTTCACGCGTTTCGGTCGGTGCGACGCGCTGATGGATCAGCGTTGAATTTGTAATCACGCGTTGAAGGGCCTTTGCTGTGTGCTCGCGTTTACCATATAAGGACATATGTGACTATTGGATCGATACGAGCACCATCCCCGAGGGGTGGTCATCGCTCCCGAAACCCGAGTTTGCGGTGGGATTATTGCAGGCAGTTGGCGGAGACAATGCACTTCTCAGATTGATTTTAGTTTTGGAGTGCGCTTCAGGGGGCCATTTTGCGCTTCTTTTCAAATTCGGTGACGTTTTTCGGGTTATGTACTTGGTGCGAAAACGCGCATGAACCTGACGTCATAATTGATCGAGGGCTACTAAAACGTTCTGAGTTAGCAAATCCTTAAGCTGTTGGGGAGGGGGGAACCCCCCAATGGACCACTAGGACACCCAATATTTCTCTGATGTCCTGACACTTCAGTTTGTGTTACACCATTTTTAAACGTTATCTAGTCGCTTGACGATGCTGCAGTTTTAAAATATGTAAACTTTCTATTTTCAGTAACATTTTTCCCGTCGATTAGGAAATTTGATATTGACATTTTGATAAATCAAAGGTGAAGAGCTTGTAAATCGAACGAGTTCATGTTGCTTCAACTACGTGTTTTTCACACCGATTGCACAAACCAATTTAAAAACGCGATTCAGGAGATTGCGTTCAAATCCCGTTGAAATAGGATGTTGCAACAGGTTATCATTATTTAATAATGATAGTTTAAAATTTTGTTTGCATGACTAAAGGAAATTACTAATTTTAAAATGGTCGACTCCCGATCATCCGGGATCAGATTAACACGGAAATTATTATGACAAAAAAGCGATATTTTCCACACAAAAATACCGTTTTGAAATAAAATTACATTTTTTTTCAAACGATTAGTTTTCAAAATCTCAAATACCTTATCTGTACATCTCATCTCCGGTTCAAACATCTCCAGCTCAAAAATTGTCAATTTTAGGTATAAAAAGATCGATTAGTTCAAGCGAAATGACCTCTATATTCAGTAAAATTCACACATCAGAGGTTAACGATTTTTAGTAAACGTCATTTTTGTTGAGCCAAGAATTACAATGCCATAAACTTGCTATGTCTCAAAATGAAAAATATTGAGTTGTGTCACTTTCGAAGTGGGAGTGCAACATGTTCTCAGGATCATTGATCATATTTCTGCACGCAGTTCTAAAGTACTCCAGTTTATTGGGTGTCGAGGCACATGAACGTCATTTATGCACAGCCCCGCTTTCAATGTTTGCCCCCATAAAGATCGATAATTCTTATGTATTTTTTTGTGGTCGCCATTTTGAAAACTAGGGCGCTCGTCGACTGGATGCCCTCTTGAATTAAAAAAAACTCGAGAATGCCCGCATTCGCGCAGATGTTTGGAAAATTGATCGGAACAACTAGATTATTCAAATGAGATCCAGTTTTTTTGCACTTTATTCATCTTCTCTCCCGGATTAAGTGGCTGCGCCGCAATCAGCGCCACTCGAAGGGGTTTTCCCTTTTCCCCTTCGTCTTCCTCCATTGCTGATTTTGCGTTCAATCTCGGTTCTGATTTGCTTTCTACTTTTTTTTTTTTGGTTTTATTTCTGGGGTTAGGTTCAACTCTCGTTATGCGTGGTTTCGTTCCACAGTAATCATCGACTCGGGTGTGTTGCAGGGTGTTTCTCGGGGTGAGTCATGTGCAATCTTCGGTTGAACGAACTTTTACTCGACTCTTGAGGTTTTGTTCCCCATACTTAATTTCGCCTTTTTAGTGGGTTTTCAAAGGGGATAGGGCTTTTTGAAACAGTACAGGGAAACCCCGACTTGCGACATATTTGCAATTAAACATCACGTTCACTACCTTTTACTCGTTAGGATGTGCCCCAACTTGCACATCGTACCTGGGCAGACGTATAAAGTCACGTGGGCGAAAAGAATGTATTAATTGGTTTAAAACGGCGATGACCTCGATTTTTTAAACCACCGCTGCTGATGTGTTGATTGTGCACTCACGACTTCACGACTGCCGAAGTACGATTCGTATAAAGCTTCTGTCTGAGAACCTCTGATAAATGCTCACAATATAGCCGAGAGTTAAAATGTTCTCGCTCATTTATTAGTTACTAGCGGAAAAACCCGGCCTTTCCCGGGTGAAAATTGTTGTTAAATTTTTTTAACTTTTGTTATGCGATCAGGAGTTACGTTAATTGTCGTTGTCTTCAAAAGATGGAGTTAGTAGCGGAAAACCATAGCCTTCTGGGGGGGAGGGGGGGGGTGAAACTGGTTTGACAGTTTTATGGCCCCGCGGGGAAACGGTTGGAATTATTTATGGCCTAGGGA